>DWPA01005410.1:0-11850 GCA_018251375.1 Calpodes ethlius
TGGGATGTGGGGTATTTTATTTATTCAATCCGTAGAATGCAGGAAAAAGTCATGTAAAATTTGAATGATGTAGGAGTAGGTACTACGTACTATTTGACGACTATGTACGATTGAGTAATAAGATCAATTTATGCATTAAATATAATTTCCAGGTATAAATCATAGACGAGAACGCTTGTTTGAACACAATACAATTAATTCAAAAATTACTTCATGAATTTTCATGTGACTTTTATCAGACAAGAAAAATTCATGTGATTTATACAATTTATATGAAAAATTGTGAAAATAAATAAGTAACTATTTGAAATAATGAAACGACTCAAAAATTATTTTGGGTTTTTTTTTAATTAAGTTTTTTACTATCGCTACGGAGTAAACTGAAAAAGTCGTGCAAAATGGTTAGGTTTACACAGCCAGGATTATTTACTAAAGTAACGAACGTGTGGATACCCTACAGTTTTCGCAAATTCAATAGCTGTCTCGTTGCGATGACATCAGAGGCGCCGAAATTCGTCGCTTTCTTAAGACATCAAAGCATTTCCAATTAGGAAGTCCGCCCTAGACCACATCTAGATATAGACTGACTTTTATTTACGACTATCATGCTTTGTTTTTAAATGTCTGGCTTTGTGGGTCAAGGGGCTTTTACTGACTCAGTTCTAGACTCATCCTCTGTTATTGTATGACGTACTACATATAGATAGACTTCGTTAGCCTGTGAAAAAAGAACAGCAATAAAAAGGTTGTCGATTCCTTTGTATCATTGGTTGCTAGGCAACGCTTTGTTTGTAAACACTTTGAATAATTTGGCTGAAATATACATCGTAATGGTTTTTCTCACGGAACTGAAAAATAGCTTATGGGATTCATCTTTCTTATTGTCTCCACATCAAAAATTATACCATAACGAACGTTATGCGGTGAAAAAGGGCAAAGAAACATAATTTCGCATTTGTAATCCCAGTATATATGACCATTTAATTTGTAACACCCAACGCCAGATAGAAATGACACATACCGCACACAGATTATATATACAAGTATATTCCTAAGTAGGTACATTAAAAACAGAAGCTTATCGTGTACCTATCTAATAATGATATCATCAAAAATAATTTATAATTGATATATCTCCGGCCCACTTCACTCTACTCCACTCCACTCCGCCCCACTTCACTCTACTCCTCTCCTCTTGACATTGTTGTGGTGTTACGCATTAAATAGCCGTGATGATAAAAGGTTATAAATATGAAGATGAAACTTTTTTGACATCTCATCTCCACTACGTCTAATAATTAATAAGTATAAGTTTATGTAATTTTAGTGTAAAATATTACGTTTCGCAAGATAATTATTTGTTTTTTTTCTACAACTTTTTGAACTAGAGGCACAGAAAAGATATTAAATGCTAGAAGGGCATTTCATTACAAATTAAGTTGTAAAATCGATTGCTGTTGACTTCTGTTGTAATCTAGTCATCAAGGAATAAAGGTAACTTAATGTAATTTAATTTAAATGGCTTTTAAATTTTTACTTTTTGTTGTGACACCGAGATAAACCGTAAGAACGTAGGAATACTTATTTTATGGTTTAGTAAAGAATATCTTTGTCATTCAAGTAGAAACAAGTACATAATGATTAGTGGATGTTTCATATTTACCTTTTCCTGATAATCTACTTAAGTTTCAGCTCAAAAACCCAAGTAGAACTGAAAATCTGAAGCACGGTCGTGTTCGCTAAGTTAAGGTTTAAATCGCGATAAATATCAGCAGTTCTTTTTATTTCAGCGAGATATGATATATAAAAGCGGACTTACGATGTGTTCAATGTAACGTGTTACTGTTTCGCCACTTTCTCGGCTAGCTTTGAATTTTAAGCGTCTCTCATTACACATACAGAATAGCTTTGTATTGTTCGGAATCAATAAATCAATGGCTAGTTCAAACGTGATTATTTTAGCATACGCATAGCCCTGTTTAATGATGTTGATTCATTCACGTTGAGGCTACTTTGGGGGCCATTTCGGTATCTTTGAATGGCATCGACATTTTGATTAAGTTTATCGTGAATATAAAATCTGTTCTTTTTTTGAACTCTTCTTCATTTATAAAGTGTGCAGACGAATTATCTACGGGTTGCTACGCACGTGCAAATTATCGAATGATTCAAGTCTTTCTTCTAAGGTATTCTTGGAGCGCTATAACATAAGGTTCTTCAAAAAAGGTGTAAAAAGAGTTTTCATCTCTGTCATTCATTTGCCATTGGCGATTTCTTGATGCTCATGTCCGGTGACAACTTAGCACTTAAAGATTAGGTGAGTTATTTACTTTTTCGTTAGCCTTTCACATCGTTACCTCTGCAGGCTAAAAAAAATCTTTCACGCCACTTAGTCATCGTAACATACGGTCATCTTTAACATCAAAGGTAGTAAGTTCTGTCTACAAACGCTTTGTCAGTCAAAATGGTCGATAGAACTCTGCGTTTAATCATAGAGTTTATTCATTTACATTTTTCTATTTCTTTATTACGTACGTGTTCACTGAGTTCTATATTGCTTGTATATATGTGTAGATGTCCCGGACATACAATAATTGATATATCCATATCAATGAGAACTGTTATAATCATCATTTACGTTTTAATGATAATAATTTCAATGCTACAGAGTAGCTACTCATAAATAGTACATTTATTCAAGTACTAAATGTTGCCTGCGGCTTCGCGTTTGGAAAATAACAGCAATGAAAAGGTTGTCGATTCCTTTCTATCATTGGTTGCTAGACAATGCTTTGTTGAAAACCGCTTTCTTTGATTTGACTGAAATATATATTGTAATGGATCTTTCCACAGAAGTGAGATATTATTTCGCGATAAAAAGTAGCCTATAGTACTCGACAACAACAACACCGGTTCTTCCATTCCCCGTCGCGTTGCATGCGTCGTCTTTGGGATGGGATATTCGGGTCTCAAGGGTCACCTTTTTACCCGGACATAAGCTCGGGAGAACTAGAGTCTCCCGGTGGAAGAGCGGACCCTGCTGTTGAGCAGGGTATAGTACTCGGCATCCTGTCAACTATCTCTAAACCAATAATCATACCATAACGACGTTCCGTTGTGCCGTAAAAGAAGAACAAACAAACACACTTTCGAATTTATAATATTAGTATGGATAGTTATTTCATAAGCTCTTTTTCACTACTGTTTTAATGCTTCATTTAAAAAAGTTGTTATATTAAACAATAGTATGAATCATCCACGTAAATGCTATTGTAATTCTTGATCTGTCGAATATTGATGAATGAAGAACATGAATATTCAACGATATTTTTAATCTGTGGCCCTTAAGTGGCACACTTTCTCTGTTAACTTTCGAAGTACCCAAACCTTTTTTGTCAGCTTGGCGTTGATTGAAGTACAAATCGATTTATCGAAATTACGATCGGTATGGGGTCGTTGGATTAACTGTCTGATCCATCACTCTACTTGCCTCGTTGAAATTTGTGTCGTTAGTAAATGGAGGGAAACAGTCGTGTTTATACCAGAAGTGTTGACATTTTTGTACCATGCATTTTTTTTTTAATTACACGTCCAAAATTTAATCTTATGAGCAATTATTTTTTTGGATATTTTCAGTACAAATGAAAGAACATAATCCGAGCAATATTGTTAAAAGGTTTTTGTTTTTTCCTTATAATTAATTACACAGAACTGTATATAAATACATACGTATATAAAATGTTAAAGTAGACTTTTTTTTTTATTTACATTATACCTCGTTTTCATTTTTGTGGTAAGGTTTGTGAATTCAAACCCGTCACTCCAACAATTCCAACATATCAATTAGAAACCACAGAGCCATCGTTACTTTGTTTAAAGATAAACGCGCACTTAATTACCGAACAGAAACTGCTTCGTGTAATTGTTTTAAATGTTTAAAGTTAACGTTTAAAGTTAGGCCTTATCTAAACCATTCACTAGTTCAGTGAGCACCGTCGCTATTGTAATGTGACGCTAATTGTGGTAAGGTCAGGAGTAGGATCTCCATATTTAACAAAAAAGTTTTAGGATATATTCAAGAAATATATCTAACATGGTGCGATTTGTGTTATTTTGTATTAAGTCGATAAATAAGCTGTCGATCCACACGTGACGAATAACAAGTGATTAACAAAGAGATTACCGATGTGACAAATGCATTCCGGTCAAGAAAGAAGAGAAGAAAATAGATAAAACTGGTTCTTATTATTGCGTAATTATTGCGTATCTCAGGCCAAGCTGTATTGATAAGTATTAGATCAATGTTATTTTATATCTAAATTATCTTTCAGAGTTGACTGTGACGCGGTCTATGCAGGACTTTACGAAATACAGAATACAGAAAGATGCAATATATTACTTATAAATTTGTACGCTTGTGATCCTATTGTTTTATGTTAAGACTAAGTTGTTGAGTTCTAAACGAAATTTGTTTTTTAAGTTAGCTGGCCTTCACGTGCAATCTCATACCATGGACAGCTTCTATTTAGATATGTAATTTTTGCTGTATTTAATGTCAAAACACATGATAATTTGTTCAGTCTAAATGAAATTTTATAGAAGAGAGAGATTAATTTACAATTTAACTGTAGGATTTAATTTAAATCGATATACATGTCCAATTAAAATGTTTAAAACAAGTGTAAAATCCGCGGTTTGATGTTAATTAAATAATATAATATTAAAGTAAAATTTAATCTTACCTAATATGACTCCTAATTAAATAACTCTATACTTTTCCTGCTTTGTAAATAATACTGCTTGCTGTAAATTTTTAAAACCGTTATTTTCAATAAGACTAATTAGAGTCTGAGATAACTAGAATTTGAAGCCTGTAAAAACCGTCTCGTGTGGCAACCCTAGCCCTGTGACTATGTATAAAATTACAATAGTTAAAAGGAAGGAAATTAGGTCTCGTTTCATCGCCCATTTAATTCTGTTCGTCGTTTACGTTCTAGTATTATCTGAATGAATGGTGTAACGTGTTCGTAATTGATCCATTTTCAAAGTCACAGTCAATGTCAAATTTATGAATGAATATAAACAATTCATTCATTATATAAGTGTTTCAATATTATGAATATAATTTTCCGTCGGTTTTAATTTGTACCGCATCTTCCTGTACCACCTCGTACATTTGCCAGAGCTGGTGAAATAGAATAGACTTTGAGTGCATTTAAATGGTTAAGTATTTCTTTTTTGTATTTGTTTTAGATAAATTTTATATAAAACATGTTTAATCGCAGCTTAAAGAAGTGTTTTATGAAGTTAACGGACAGGGTTGATTGAACCAGATCATTGTACAGGGATTTTTTTTTAGTGTTTCATGAAGTTATATTTGACAAGTATATTTGGACCAGATCATTGTGCTCGGGTGAGCTGGGCTGCTTTTAGATCCAAATTAGCGTAAAAAATTATAAAATTATACGAATTATAACCCTAAATATATTATAAATGTGAAAGTTTGTGAAGAAGTTTGGAAGATTGTATTTTAATCACACGTTAATCGTTGTGCGAATTAAAGTGAAGGATAATAAAATTATATGGGATAATTTTTTATCTTGGTTCCACGTTTTGGACGTTTGGATGATTATATGTTTGTAACGAAATAGGACATGAAAGGTTTATCAGCTTTGAATGACACTTGGCAGATATACACAAATGAATATTACATTATCTAGGAAAAATCAGATGTATTAAAGTATAATGTAATTTTTTATAACCTTTTATATTATAAATCATTGTTATGTGAGCGAATCCATAGGCCGAAACTAGTTCAATATAATCATTAAGCAATAACATATAATTAAGTATAATTATCTTTTCCTTCGGTGATTGAAAGGAACGAGAGAAAACTTGTAGATTTGAAAGTTCGCCATAAAAATCTTGAAGACGTGTGAAGTATGTCTGCCTGTATTTGGCTAGCGTGACGAACTTACCCTTTGTCGGTTTGGGAGACCATGCCCTATTAGGACATCAGATTATAATGACAATAATTTGTTATCGACTTTATGTCTTACAAGTACATCTCTTAAACGTAAAGTAATAAAGCTATTGAGTAATGTCGGCCGAGATCAATACACGTTACAAAAGCACTTTCATGGTTCAAAGGGCCTGTTATTTTTTATTATTTTGGGCATGTTGCTACCGTTAGATAATCTTTGCGCAGTTTGAGAGACTTCGGTCAGTAATAATTTGTTAAGTCTCGTTGCTGCTTGCAATTTGATTTTGTAAGGTAATAAAAACTTTATGGTTTGGTCATACCATTAGTGTACGTTCACACGGCGACTATGCGGAGCGACCGATGATTGACGATACAATTGCGAATGTAGTGTGAACAGAATTTGTGTTTTCATACACTTTCTGTTGCCAGTGTAGTCGAGTTCGACTGGAAGACTGGAAGCCTTTACGGCCCATGATCGTAGTATCTGCTAATTTTGTGATTAGCAAGTGAAGTAATTGCATTTAAATTTTACGTAGATGCAGCGGTAATCGGTAAGCGTCTTTAAGAAGGGGCTATTCTGTTCTGTGGATGTAGCAATACTTATGAAACACTTTTACTATGACTATATGTACTGTGTGTTCAAAGATTTCATTCTATTGTAGTGACCCATATGAGATTTCGGAGTCTTCTCATACGGTTCGATTGGTTATCAAGGACTTTTTAGTTTTATAACAAACGTAATTTATTACAGAGGTAGGACATCAAAAAAAAATCTCTAAAATAAAGATTTCCCTCTTCAAACAAAAAAAATTGCCATCATTTACGAAGTACCGTCAAAAATTACTTATGCCTTAGAGGATAGTCAACATCAAAAGAATGAAATGGCGTATCTGTATGAGTCTTAATAAGTCCCTTTTGCTGGTCAAGGTCTCTCCATTGGTATATAAAATAGGAATAATCTCCATATAGTGAATATAGTAAGAGATGAGTCCTACTACTTAATTAACAATGAAACTTAGAAATAATAGAAATCGAGCTAACAAATGACTCAGCAAAGTTATTTTCAGTATGTCATTCTGTTAGCGTGTATACACCAAATAGAGAAATGCGAACAGAAGTAGATGCATTAAGCAAATAGGTATAAATGCAGGTAGAATGAGACCTTGATGTTTTTTTCCGTAAAAGCTAACAAACACCTCGCCGTGTCGAGTAGGAGCGCACGAACGAAGCACAAGCGTCGCCACTTCTCTTGATTCCGTCCCCTGGCTTGCTCTTGACATATTTTCTGTGACATATATATGTATTCTACGTGTTTTATTTACAACTGGAAAGAGAGATTAAAAACGGATTTAAAACGTTTATTTTTCTTCTGTCGATTCAAATTTTAGATTGCATGAGTTCTCCAGAAAATTTTATGCTATTTACTAATCCATACTAGTCCATGCTTATATTATAAAAGCAAAAGTATATTTGTTCCTTTGTTTGTCCTTCTTTCACGACGCAACGGAACGTCGCTATAGTATGATTTTTGGTTTAGAGATAGTTGAGAAGACGAGTACTATAGGCTACTTTTTACCGCCTAAGGACATTACGATGTATATTTCAGTCTGATTAAAGGAAGTGTTTAAAATACAGCGTTGCCGGGCAACCATTGGTAGAAACAAATTAACTGCATTGCTGTTCTTTTCATAAACGCGGGCGGAGCCGCGGGCAACATCTAGTAAAATATAACTACAAAAGTATGAAGAAAAATTAGACTATAACAGTAATTTAATATAAATAATTTATTTCTTTTATTTATTTTATATTCTATTTCTTGACAGGCGTTTCTGTATTATATTTTCGATGTTGCGTTAATCATATATTTTCTCTAGAGACAGCTAGAAAAAAAAAATTAGAAAGGATCTCGGTTTTCTTTAACACTTCCCTTGGACACATTCCTTATTAAACTGGTGCTCCATATTGACTCTATTAATCAATGTACATACACTCACATCACCCCATATTAAGACCGCTCTGGTAACCTCAGCCGCTGACATTATACCTAAATGAAACTTCAAGAAACCAGCGACCACAAGTCAAACATCTATTTATTACAATTATTAAGAATAAAACAGTTAATATTTTATTATTATTAATATGATACATTAATGCAAATGTGTCATTAACTGCATACATTCAATGACTCAGCAACGTCATATATTACTGAGTATTTTTATTTATAAAGCCTTCGTTAACCGACATTAGCTCATCACTCGTGCCTTCTCTCAAAGCCCCACGTAGATAAGGTGACTCATTTCAAGAGGTCTTTTGCACTTAGATCTTAACAGGCATTTAAATGCAGTACGCAACTTGAGTTGTTGTTGTGTTGGAGGATTGTGTTGATTGTGCAGCATGCAACATAGTTAGGTAATGTCGAATGGGATTATAGCTAAAACGTTATTAGTAAGTACATTTTGTTTTGGTGTAAAGCGTGTAAGGGTTTTTTTAAATCTTTGACTTAACTTGTAATGTTTATCAGTGTTTTGGTATTATATATTATTTGGGTTTTGAAAGCTGAATTATCTAACATAGGTCGAATTTTACAAGGTAGGGTTGTCATTATCATGACTAATACATTCAGGGTTGGCTCCAGATAAAAGAACTTTATAACGGTGAACAGCACAGTTAATTACCCCGATGCCCTCCATCACCTGACGTCTTAACTTGAGGTTCACACCCCACTTAGGATGTTCGCTACCTCCACTTCTCGAAGAAGATGGACTTCCTTCTACGCAAAAATATTTTTCTCAGCTGAGTCTGCCTCACCTCTCCTTTCTCGTGAAGCTATAAAGACTACCAGGGACAACAGCAAAAGTCCAGTTGAGCAAAAAGTTCAGTTATACATATTTGCAATATAAATGCTTCATTTTCGAATTATAAATTTATTAATTGTTGTTTTAAGAATTTTCAACAATACACTGAGAATATTTTGAGATCTTGATTATTTTTAGGTACCACTATAGTGGACCATTCTGAATTGTTCAGTTCAAAATCCAACAACGATCCAATCCATTACTTTCGAGGCTATGGGAAGTTATAGTATACCTACTTAAATAATACATTCTGAGACAATACGTTAAGGTCTGAGGTCAGCAGTGTTAAGTGAAAGCTGACTTAGCTTAAGCAATTGTTTCTGGGCTGGCTTTTAAGTCCTCAGGTTGAAATAGTTTAGTATGTATTTTAATAAAGCGCTTTATTTTTGATTTAGCATTAAAAATCCCCATGACAGAACAAATGTATGACCTAGGTTCCGCCCGTGTGTGTAAAAAGAACAGCCACAAATATGCTGTCAATATCTTTCTATCAATGATTGATAGGCAACGCCTTGTTTCGCGCATCGTAATAGATCTTTCCACAAAAATTAGATGTTCTTGTGTGGTAAAAATTAGCTTACTCGTCGTCCTTCCAACTATCTCCAAACCGTTCCGGTGTGCCGTGAAAGGACAAACAAATAAAGAGATTTTCACATTTATAATATTGGTAAAGACATATTTTTTTTTAATAACGCGTTTTGTTAACTTAACAGTAACGAGAATATATAATTGGCATAAATATAGAGTAGAAATGGTCTTAAGGCTATATAGGGATCTCTCCCAAACATCTTTAAGATACAGAATGAACAATAAAGTATATGACGTAACTGCACAAGCAATATAAAGACAATTAAAATTAATAATGTAAAATATGAAATACGCGGAATTTTGATGATAACAATAAGGAAATTTGTGAGGAAAGAGGAAAAATTTAAAAGAAACTGATTAAATTAATTTTGAGATGATTTTTAGTACATTTTTAGGTACTCGCTTTGGGAAAACCTTTGGGAGTGGCATTCTATAGATGAACTCTATAATTGAATGACAGTACTTAATATAATACTCGGTAACATTTTTGTAAACTCGTATACACTTTAGAGGTCGAAAAATTCTTTCGACTTCCTTGAACCATAGATGGAAAATAATTTGATAATTCGAAATACTGGTAATAAATAGTAATAAAAAAATTATAAATAAATCTATCTCTCTAAAATTGTGTTTTTATTATAGGGCAGAAAGATTTCTTTTTCCTTTTACCTGTGACCCCCCTATGGTTGCGTCTTATAGATTGAAAAACTCTACATTAGTGTCACTTTAATGGGTTTTCTTTTTAATTTTAAGGTAATGCTGCACTACGCTGCCTGGTGGTAAATGGCTACGAAGCCTTGAATGGATAAACGCACTTAGCAAAAGTCTATATACACTTGTTTTGAAAACTCGCATGTTATAATGACACTGAAACACCGAATTATATTTTATAATAACTGGAACGTTGCATATAAATAAATTAATAGATTTAAAAACTAAAACATTTTTTTATACCGCAAACAATTTAATAACTGAATTATTCATCATTGAGGAATCCCCTCGTCTAGAGCCATTCTAAATTAAAGTATCAGGGCATATACTTGTCATAAAGATTCATGGTCATCGGAATAATATCGGAATATTCAACTTCATAAGATAAGAGGAAATAGTTCTAACTCAGCCTGCAAGGCTTGACTCAAAAAAATATACCTACTAAAAATGAATATAATGTCAAGTTCAGACGAACCACTTCGTCACCCAAGAGGTTGAAAGAAACTTGTTTTATGGTAGAATTGCCAGGAAATTTGAATTTATTCATCCACTAATGAATAATCATATGTCATGTTGATCTAAATAATGAAATGATGTGAAATTTTTGCAAGAATCATGACAAGCAGTTTTAAGTTCACGACAATCCGACAGTAACTGTCATTAAATTTCAATTTGTCATTTGCGTAAAATAACCTGGAGGAAAACGTTGTGTTAAATTTATTATTTCCTTTTTACCAATGATTTTTATATGTATTGCAAACGATCTTTTTGATATTTAATAGCGAATTAACGTAATTATAATTATGAAGCTATGGGTTTCAACTGATTAATAGTCCAGGTCTTTCAATGTAACTGACCAGGTCTAAGGCATACTTCCTCATGCTGCTTCAGAGCGGATTAGAGAAGAAGTTGGTGGCTATAGATACAGTCAGAGTTTCTTAAGGCCTCAGGCATGGGCTTAACGACTGTTATCGAATGATAACAACTAGATCTGATGGTTTTATGTGCCCTTAGAAGCACGGAAGCACTTAAGAATTTTTGCCATTAGCGATAATACATCCTAATACTGGACGTGCCCGCTGTACCTCAACCTCATACATTAGTGTTTGACGCTTGACGCTTATACATGTCGCGCAAAGCGAATACGCTTTGAGCGTTCCGGCGTGTGGGTTAAGGTGCACATAAGCCATCGGGCTATGAACACTTCTATTATATTAACTCTTATTTATATTAATATAATTAAATACTTGTTAGTATAGAAATGTATACCTAATTAGTGTAATGTAACTTGCTTGTAATGTATCTTATGAATAAAATCATTCAACGTAACAATAACAATTGCATTGTTTTGTTTATTATGGATTGTTGCGTAATTCTGATAACGTACGTATTATGTTTGTTAGCCGATAATATTAGAATGGAGTCGTTTAATATAATCTGGTTTTATCCAACTGTTGATGATATTATATAAGTTGATTAATAAATTATCCAACGATGGATAGAGTCGAAATTTGTTCAGGTGATTTCAGTATAGTATTCAGACAAATATGATGTAACTTGACGGCCCCATAGCCTAGTTGGTAGTGACCCTGCCTGCGAAGCGAGGGGTCCTGGGTTTGATTCTCGGCCGGGGCAGTATTTATGTGACAGATAAATATTTGTTCTCGGGTCATGGGTGTTAGTGACATGTTATTTGTGTTGTCCATGCCACCC
>DWPA01005411.1:0-11848 GCA_018251375.1 Calpodes ethlius
TAAAGTTAAAAAAAAAAGTGTAAATATTTTTTTGTTTGTGGGTACCGTGATGATGAATGAACGTATTAAGTTAGATCGAAGCGAAGCGACGGGGGTAATTAAAAACATAATATAAAGTTACATACATCGGACTAGAAATAGTGATTAATTGAAAATATTAGCGCAAATACTGGCACGATAATTATTGTAATATATTAATGGAGACATAACTTATAATAAGTAATTTGTGTAATATTATTATTTGTTTTATATCCTAAGAGCAGTATGTCTATACTGTGTGAAATACATACAAAACACTCTTATAAGCAAAATACTCCCATATTTTTAAGATATCAAATATTTTGAAAATTCTACAGCAAAATTAAACAAAGAAATATTTTTTGTAGCTTATTCGTCTTAAATAGCATCAACATAATTATTTAAAGAAATGTAACGACTAAGTTCTTCAACAAATACTTCATCGTCTTCAATACCAAATTCTTTTTCTGTTATTTGGTTCGCGTTAACAAATAATCACAAATATTCAAAAGTGTCGAGCCAGTGACTAGTCACTACAGTTATTTAGGATATTTTTAGCATTAACCATTCTTCCCGCTGCTCGATGATAGTGAAACGTGTCACTTTTTGGGATTTCTGTTTGAGAAAGGTCACGTTTTGCATTCAGCTTTAGATTAGTTTTGAGGTAGACAGATATGGCACGTGGCATTATTTAACAACATTTTGCTATTACGGAACAACTTTAAGAGGTGTAATGCACTTTTGCCGGTTTTATTATGGGCCAGGATTCGTATTGATTTGACGAGCTATTAGTTATATTTAAATATATTCATTTTGAAGCGCTCATATCCCGGTAGTCTGTGTTGATCCTGTGTGATGTCGATAGATGAATGAATGATTGTCAGTGGCAGAATTTATTGAGAACATCCGTTCTCGAAGGGCACGTAAGGCCGTCTGTCCCTTTTTTATCATTAGGTAACATTCGTTAATAGTACCAAGATCGAATAGGAGTCGATATACATAGTATTGGAGAACTTTGGGTGGAAATAAAATTCTAACACTCGGGTTAGCCATAAACCTCTTCATCAGTCCACAATGGAGCAACGTGTTAGAGTATGCTAAAGAATTTCCTGTGAGGAAAGAACCGTTGCAGTCAAAGATATTCAAATAAATACTTTAGAGCTATGCCCTACCGCCCCAGTTCAATCTGAATAAATATTAATGTTTAAGTAAGCCACACTTAGCAACATCTAATAATGTTAAAGCGTCGTGTCAATTATCTACTTACTAAGTCTATTAACAACCATTTACAATTATGTAAGTGTCAATAAGTTTCTGATTGCGTGAGTTATACAATTTTAAGAGGATCAGTAAAGATCTTAAACCACAAACCACAAATAACTTTATTATAATTTGTCAATTCTTTAAGTTATACTGTCGTTTCGTCTTCATCTTCATTTGTCGATCTTTTAAGTTAGACTGTTGAGTATTTAATCTGTCAGTAGAACAAAAGATATGCTTGCATTAAAAAATAACATCTCTAGCCTATCTTCCACCATATATCCAAAAATATGCTCACGGGGCAGGTATAATTTTGGAAATTGAAAACTTTGAAATGTATAATACGTGTACTTACAGAACTAACTTTAAAGAATAGAACAAGAGAAAATTTTAAGGTAGAAAAAAGAAGAAAAGAAATAAATAAATTAGTCTATAATTTAAACCTTAAACAATATGCAATGTAATAGCATACCGTATAAAAGTTACTGAGTCGATACGATTATATATTATCATTTACTAACAGGACCATGAAATCCGGGACGATCCAGTAGGAGGGATTGCTGTGGAAGGAGATAAGGTGTTCCTAAAGGGTCTTAGGAGACACCACTCCGGGAGATATCGCTGTCGAGCAAGAAACTCCGAGGGCAGCGGTCTGAGCGAACCCTTGACCTTGAACATACTATGTAGGTACTTGTATTAACTGTATACTAGTATTAAAAATATTTACCGTCACTTAATAATAGTAGAAGTTCTGCTGCCAGATTCAATAGTAAAAAACTCAGTTAAGTAATAAACATTATAAGAAGCTCAAGAAGCGTAACCAATGATATGAAGTTTAACAGCGATTGATTAAGTTGTCAAAGATACAATAAACAATTTTATAAGGACAGTTCTGTTGTAAATGCTAGATATTCATCAGCATAAACAAATTAAAAATCCAGACGTAACCGTTAAAGTTCACTAAATATATTTTGGCAGATAAATGAATAAATAAAATATATTTATTGCCATCTTACAACTTTACAATCACTACAAATAAAAATACTTCACAGAAAGGGGAAACAGGGATTGACTCAGCTATTGCCGCCACGGAGCCAAGGCTATTTTTCAGTCACTCCCTCCTCCCTGAGGTGTTATGCGGTTACAGCAGTTGAGGACTCCCCCATCATCAACTAGCTTATTACTAGCTACATTTAAAAATGTAGCTGTCTCAAACTGCAATTAATGACCATTTTTTTTTCTAACCTTACACACATCTACCCACCTACTACATTAAATATATTTTTAAGACAATGAAAAACATAAATAATTAACCAAAATTCACGATAAAATAAAACACTAACAGAATTGTTTAAAATGAACTTAGAAGAATAAGTCTACTTAATTAGATCAGGTATGTCTTCGTAGACGTAAATTTAATTTATTAATTTCTTAATGAAGTTACGGCATAGTTTAATTAGTTTGAGATGCTTGTTAGAAATAATTTGTAGATAACGGCGCAATTTATAATGAAATATGCTAACATTGCTATCTAGTCGCAAAAAAGACTGTCTCGTCTATTGTCTTGGGTGTTAATTAACACGAAAGACTAAGGTTCTACATATTTTTATTATCAATGGTGTGTAGCCATTGCGAACATTGTTGAAATATGTAGGCCAAAATTGAACCATGATATTTATTTTTGGAAGTTCTAAGTTTGGAACTTCCATATCGATATTACAGACACGTCACTAAAATACTACACAAATAAGTAATATAATTATACTTATAAATTATATTCAGTATGTAATTTTCCCGATAGCTCGACCAGAATGTTCAGCTGGAAGCGTAGTCCAGCAATTAGCAGGAGCTCCAGGTGGAGAAGTCAGAGCCAGGTGTTCAGTATCAGCTCCTTCTGCTAAAGACGCTGGGCCATTGCGATTTTACTGGACCTACAACGGCACAAAAGATGTTTTGCCGGTGAGAGCAATTAATTGGTTTAAAAATAAGATAAGATTCAAATTGAAAATACAAAAGGACTTTCAGTTAATGTTTTAGTTGGCAGTAGACATCAGACAACAAAGCGGCAAAAAAACATTATCTTATTCAAATTAACAAAAATTCCAAGAAACCATATCAAGCTCACTTGAAGTGTCTTCAACACAAAGCAACATTCTACCGATGAAAATAATTATTTTTTAAAAATTCAAATATCCATTATAAAAATGACTGATCAAAAAACAATTATCGTAGATAAAACGAAAGAAAGCTAAAAAACCTATCTCGAACTTACCTTACTTTAATAAATAATTAAAAAAGTGAGAAAAAAGAAACAAATTCACATATTTATTTGTGTAACAGTAAAATTATGGAATAATCCACAGATTCCAGCATCCAATGTTACGGTGATGGGAGCTAGTAGCACAGTTATACATGGTCTGCCTACTGACGCTGACGATGATCTTGGCTGGCTGGCCTGCTGGGCCAGCAACGACGTTGGAAACCAGAGGGAGCCTTGTTTGTTTAGGATTGTGGCTGCTGGTAACCTATTTAACTCTTTTAAACTTTAAAAAATTATATGATTGAATAAACATATACGATAATACCAGTGTTTTGACAGTACTATGTCCAAAAATATAAATATTAAGTAGTTTATCCTACAGAGTATTGCAAATGATCTCAACTGATATGTGGTTTACGATCACGATATTTCTATTACCATTTTACCTCCTACGATTGTTGTTGACATAATGATTCTCATCCGTACATCTTTTGCTAGTAAAATTATGAATATATTAAGCTTTGGACTAAAAATGAACATTGTTTTATACAGTATACAATTAATACTGTTTAAATCTTCATCATTGCCTTGCTTCTTCATATATCAGTTATTAAAAGAATCTTTTTGCCGTGCTCATTCAAAAATTCAATTTTCTCAGCATTCCCAGAGCCGCCAAGTAACTGTGAGATAGAGAATGAATTCCTCCACTGTGAGCCAGGCCACGACGGTGGGCTACCACAGCGCTTCATCCTGGAAGCGCTCGAGGTACGCTCCAACGCACCGGTGCGAGGCGATGAGACCATGAACGATCAGGTGAGAGGTGGTGGAGCTTGGTCGAACTGGTTATAAGAGGCTTGCTTAATAGTCCCAGGCTATGCATGGTTTATATCCAAAAAATATTTTTTGGTAAGCAATTAGAGAGGTGATGGTTTTTTCCTTAGACCATTTATGAAGTTAACTTACCTAAGCATGCTTTCTTTATCTCGAACATGAAAACGAAGCGCTTATTCGTTTGTTAAAAACTTTAGGTAGAACTGAAAATATTAAACACGCTTTACACTATTGTAAATATAAAACTATATATAATATGCCTATTTGAGTCTCTTGCTTAAATGTATTTTTAAGTTCCTAGCCCAATCTTTTAAGTTTGTTGCGCCTAATTTTGTAAATATCTTAATCGCTATACAAAGTACAATTGTGTTTTTAAATTATGACATCTGGTACCGGTTTCGCTTCGTCCTAATTTTAAGATGTTATAATTTCGCTAACATTTCTCTGTACCCAGGGTATTCTGTCTGGAAGGGGTCTTACGGAAACAGTATATAGAGCGAGTAACGACGTGATGCCACAGTTTCCTCTGGATGCTTTGTCACCAGGAAAGTACACTTTCCTCGTCTACTCGGAAACGCCTCGCGGCCGGTCTCAGCGACCAGCTGCCTTACACAGCATCTCCATACGATCTGAGGACGACTTGGATTTGGACCGCCCAGGTGACTTTTTTCTTCTGACGCTTCTATCAATAAAATGATTATTGCATCTTAATTAATAAAAGAAAATCTTTAGTGAACATTATTATTTGGAGAAAAATTTTTGGTACCAATGCTTATTAACAGCTGTTTTAAATATTTTATTTATTCATTAGTCCCAAGAAGGGTACCAGGCAACTATGACATTTTTAACTTTGCAATATTGATATTTCTGTATATAGTACAGTAGACAAAAGTGGTTTTTATATGTTGATTTAATTTTTTTTAGGTTTACAAACAATGACACCTGTGCCGCCTTTACAACCTACATCTAGCGACAATAGTGTAGCACTGCTAGTGGGAGCTGCGTTAGCATTGATTATGCTAACTATTTTGACTACCCTATGTGTATCTCTAGTCATCATGTGTAAGAAGAAAACACGACCTATGCGAGATCCAGAGCAAAGGTACTTAATGTTATTCAATGTAATTAATTTCAATGATGTTAAAAGTCTTCATATAATTATTGGAACGAAGTACCCTGACACGGCTTGAAGTGAGACAAATCATCTATTTTGAGGCGAAAATTCCAAGTATGGAATCTAGAAAACGCGTAAAGAATTTGTACTAGAAGTACTGGGGCATTATGAGTGACGAAGAGATGTACAGTTTACAAACTATGTTATTAATGTTGGTTTTAAGGTGTATTTTTTTTACATAACTTTGGCGTTAATACGTCCAGCCAAAAACAAAATCGTTACCTAAGTTTTCATGTTTGCTTTTGGAATAAATATCCATATCCCATTAAATTCGGATATGAATTATATACTTGAGAAACTTCATTCCAGTTCGGAGCTTATTTTTAGCGAAATGTAAATTTTTCAGTACCATCCTGCGCAGAAACGTGGGCGTCTCAATGTATAGTGGATCTTCAATAACTCAAAGTGTAGTACCTACTGTTGTGGTGAGAGGTCATAGAGGATCCAGGGTCTTAGCAGCAAGATGGTCAGGAGTTCTCGATGATGCACCGTTAGCTGTTCTGGCTTTGGACACAAGGGCTAATGGTAATTATTATATGTAATCACTTACCTTACACTTTACTTCGAAGTATTATTATCTAAACTACAAAGATATTTTATAAAGAAAAAATATTATAGGCCAAAAATAACTGGTTCTTCTATTATTTATTATCCTTTCTACTATTGTGGAGTACCCTTGTTAACATTGACAGTAGTTTTAGGACGTACTTAAGATAAAAATGCGTTGTCATCGAAACTAAAGCAGAGTGTAAAATTTCAACTTTCTAGGCCAAAAAAATTTAGTTCTAACTCGATAACAAGATTTAATTCAAACAAACTAAGAATTTAACAAACACTGTAAGTTAGTAAAAGCTTTTAAATATGTTTCGGTAAGTGGGAGTGAATTATTAATCTTAAAATGTAACATTAATTTCATTGAAAGTAATATTAATCTTGGTGTATTTTCAGCTGACACAGATTCGAATAACAGCGAGGGTGAAGTAGAAACATCATTAACAAGGCATATGGACGATATGGAGACCCAAACGGATTCTTAAAGCGTAAATTATGAAATTAAAGCTAAGTTAAATAAAAATATTGTTCTTATTCCAACAAAGAAATTTCAATCTAATCTTGAAGTGATTGTAATAATAGAATCATTTTGAACTAGTTTGAAAGTTGAAGAATAAATTCATAAAGATCATTATATTATAAGAAGACTAGTATTGATGTAATGTTGTTTTAGTGATGGATGCATGCAGTATTATTCATATAATTATTATAGTGATAGAAATATTAAGCAAAGAGTGTTTTGTAAAATATAAATAAATTTACATAAGTGAGTAACTGCCTTAGTAAGGGAACGTGTAGTAATTGTAGATCAGAAATAGAAGAAATGATTTTTACAGTGTAGACAAAGTTTTTGGAAAGTTTCTTTTAAAGTTAAACTTTTGAAAACTTAACCCTCGCATAAACCAATGTAGAATAGTGTGTTTGTGTAGATATTTTATAAACATATCCAAATATGTTATGATAGAACAATTAATTAGCGTAGAATAGATACTGTATACTTTCTACCCAAGACTTTATTCCACGGACTGAAGCTTGTAATTACAGCAATAATTTATTTAAATAATCACGTTCTTGCAGATGATTTTGTTGAATTTCACTGTGTCCTATAAATGTTACTCTATCCGTGTTTAACTCTTTACGATTAAGAGTGTAAAGGACAATAGGCTTGAAATGTTTTTGAGTTTCTTTTACAATCCTTAAAACGAAATTCAAAACCACTTGGAGTGTAACTTTAACATAATCTTATTCTTTTGTATGAAATATTTAATGTATCATAGCTTGTGGTATGATTTTACGATTACGGGTATTAAGTTTACAATGTATTACAACTTAGACAATTTCTGGTCTTTGATAAATATAATGTTTAATCTCACCGAGTAGTAGCTTTACGTTTAAATTAAACTGTAATGATTCGTCATGAACTGTTTAAATTATTTACGATAGCATGATATGTTAGAAATGATTTTTTCGCTCCATTAAACCAAAAATTGAATAAGGTGAAAGTGTAAAAGCGACAGAGTATTATGCGGGTGCGTACTCCAGTACTAACATTGTTTTATTCAAACGTAAAAGTGAACTGTTTATTTTCGTTATTCCATTGTTTCATTTCATTTCTGTGCATTTCAATCAAATTGAGTAAGTTTGATTAAAAGAGAAAATACTGCGTTATTTTCGAATGTTTCACTTGATATCGATATCCTATTTGGCTGATTCATATTTGGAAGATTTCTTCGCAAACTTAGTCTATGTTTAATTTGTTTTCGATTCATAGTGTGTTGCATATTATAAAATCTAGATAATTATCTGTCTTTGGAAAATCTGTTTAGATATCATAAACGCAAAGTTATATAAATTTATATTAGGCATTTAAAAGTTTTTCAATATTGAGCGGACTGTATTGTACAGTGTAATTTAGTTATTTTTGTATAAATACATCTTAAATATTATTACATGTGTTCACCCTTTTATATTATAAAACTGCTATATTAGGAAATAGTCAATTATTTGGAAGTAGAGGATGAACACCAATAAACAAATCTGAATTTTATGTTCAACCGTTTTTAAAAAAATACATTCATTCTATTTACGAGTGATAGATGGATTTTTAGATCACACATGAATAAATAATCCGTTAAATTAGTCCCATGAATAATTCTGTTTGTATCGTAAGTTTGGAAATTGTCAATTTATCATCTGTGCGAGTTTGCAATTTTATGACGATTATTATCCTATACTGTTTTATTCACCTCTCTATGTTTTGAATATTATAAAATTTGATTATATTTCACTTACCAAACGTGTATTTATTACTCTCAAGTTTCCATTAATGGATTAAAGTCGTAAAAAGTTGACGAAATGTTTTGCAATTTCAAATGTATACGTTTTAGTATGACATTGTACCAAACGTTTAGAAATAAAATAAACTTTATATTTTTATCAGTCAGTCGTTTTATTTCATGAGTACTGGTAAACGCTGTAATCGAATAAATATTGTCACTGCAAAACTGAAATATCTGTTTGTTTCACAAACATAATATCAATAACAAAAACTATAATCGTCTCCTCTAAGATTACTTACATTATAAGAAAAATAAACAAATGACAGATTTATTTTTAATCAAAAGCTTTTGTTTATTCCATTTAAAAGTAACAGATTTCAATCTTGATATTTCATAACAGTGAACGATAACAATTTTGAACATCATAACTTTAAGATTTAAGTTGAATAATTTTGCGAATCAATTAAAGGTATAATTAAGCAGGTAGATATCTCCTTTTGTCATAGCCATACATAAATACCTGTCTTAAAATATATGTTATTGATTAATGATCTCTCTCTCTCTCCTGTTGGAATTGAACCAAACCAATCCTCCATTCTGGATCTAGCACGACTTCATAGTTTATTATACCCGGTATACCAAATTACTATAGGTATATTGATGATTTGTTTCATCTCATATTACGCACCAGGTGTAGCATTAGTTCCAGCAGAAGTAGCAGCAGTGACGTCACCATACAGTGGTGATCAAGTGACTCGGCTGGCGCGAGGCCAAACGCAGCGCGCGTCATAACTCGCTCCATGTTTTTACTTAATACCGATTTACTGCTGTTGCGACTTTGCGATTCTGCGACTTTCAATATTGTGATTTGAATGAGTCGTTACCTAATCTTATTTGATTTGACTAAATTAAATCAACATAGGTCCATCTCATTTCTCTTACTAATAAATCCTTAATAAGTGCAAATTGCTTTTCGTATACTAATAATAAAATTGTCAGTAGAGAACGTTCAATTCTCCTATATTTTTATCTTTATCTTTAAGTTTTGGGAGTCTAACTTTATCTCTTCTATTCCTTTCTCTAACTCCAGAAGGGAAAAGACGATGGGTTTGGTTTGGTTTGGACTTTGCATTGTTCCACAATGTTTATATTGCTAGTTTTCGTGCATGTTGCAAGCGTCTTTTGTCTGCTGGCTTCACACAGAACTTATTGTCTGATATTTTAACCAATTTCATTAATAGTGTTGGAGCTTTTTATAAGTTCGTCGTTTTCTTTTGGGCTTGCCATTTGGTACCTTTGGGGGAAAACACTTAATCGCTAGTTGATCGATGTGTTATCGTCGTCACGTTTTTCATGCGATTTACATTTGAAAATAGTATTTAAAGCTTTTCGTGAAATGTACATCCTCTAGTATAAAATAGGTATTATAGATTTCCTTTTTAAAATCAACTTGCATTTCGACAAAAACATATTTGTATTCAAGTATCAAACTGGTAGTCGCAAAGTCGCAGTACTGCATAGATGCAAAGCTCCATACCCACCCAAACTGGTAGTTATTGTATATTTCGTTTCGGTACCCGTAAATTTTTAGCTGTGACGTTATTGTGAGAAATGGCGCAGAGAAATTCCGTAGAGGAAGTTAATACACTGTCCTGTGCCGGCAAACACTTATGAGTTTTGATTTATTTCATGCGAATTTTTAACTTATTCTTATGATGAATAAGATCCGATGTAGAAATAACTCTTTATAAGATTAGTAATGTGAAAGGACGCTATTCAAGGACTTTTCTTACCCAACGGTTACCGGTTCTTCTTACTATATGACCAGTCTGAGTGGCGCCAGTTAGGGGAGGTCCTAAGTCTAGCAGTGGACCTTTAAAGGCTGTTAGATAGATATATGGTAGATTTATGTACGATTCGTTCGGAGTAGTATCACTGCTTCATCTATTTCTGCTGTATAATAATTGCATTATAGCAAATATGTTCCGTTCTGAAGGCTGATCTAGGTTACCATATACAAGAACTGATCATATTTGGGAAAGCAATGCAACTGTAATCAACTAGTAGTGGGACAAATGACTAACTATTACTAGACGATTAGTAGTACTTAATAATAGGACTAACCAACACTAACAGTATTCAGATAAATAGATATTCGTATTATCACCTATATAAAGAGGATTTACTAATTAACTACAGTCCCTCTTATGATCCAATACAAAGTAACCGAATATAATGATGATGTTCAGACTTAGTGGTATGCCTTACTCTTTTCTAAAGAATAATGTGTTGGTAGTATAGTGATGTAGACGCACACACAGGGAATGAAAACAAAGTCCTTGTAACTTAGTCGTTAGTAGACCTCGCCTTAGGGGCAAAGGACCATAGGTTATATAGTCACAGCGGTTGACAATTGTTTGACAGATGAATGTTTATTTAGTTCAGCATCAATTAAATAAAATTAAAATTAATTTTAATTTTGAGTTGAATACATTTTTTTATATTGACACTAATACGAGTAATAGTGTATGTAAGTTCTTTTGTTTTATTAGTAACACTTATATAAAATATATGTAGTAACGATTTATAAAAATATTCTCTCGACTCAAACCGTCCCCTAAATATTCAGTAGAAAATAGTAAAAAAAATAGAATTAATAATGAATATAATTTTAACTCTGTCCTCTAACCGAGTAATATAAACTCCTACAAAGATCATTAACCAGACGTATTATTTTAATTAAGAAACCCGTAAACCGACGTATGCAACAATTTAACGGCTTGGTGTAACTGCGCCCGCTGTAAAACTTTTGTTATTGTTATCTAGAGAGAACCGGTTTCAGCCGGTATGAAGTGGTTACATTTTAAGTCGTCGTCTTTTGCATCGAACGAGGCAGTGATAAGGTTCTAAAACTTTGGCCCGTGTTCCAATTCCTTGTGCAATCGGATTGTATGATATTTTGATATTGACCAGAACAATATAAGGCTTTCTAACAAAGCTTATTTATAGACAAGTTCAAAAATAAAGAGGTTGTAAGTTTAAAAAGCTCTCTGTGAATGTTCGATACCTGTTAGCAGATTTTAACTTTTATTCCTGAAATTAAATAGTTCCTTATCCATGTGGTAAAGATTTAATGACGATATCTGGAGGTCATTAATGAACACATATAAGTCAACAGTAATTAAAAATTAAGTTATAGTTAGTAGCACTAAAAAATTTATTATTTAAATGTGAAAAAAATATCAATTACGATAACACCCAAAATTAAGAATAACTGTTATATTAAAAAAACTGATTCATTTCTCGATAGATAATGATAATATTGGTAGTGCCATTATAAGTAGGTAAATCTAAAAAGCCAACAAAAAAACACTTACTAGAAGCAAGAAATAGTATAAAGATTCCTAATTACAATAATGCAGTAAATATTAAAAAAAATCATCTCTTAAAGTAGTAAATGGAGTTTGGGGAAAA
>DWPA01005412.1:0-11848 GCA_018251375.1 Calpodes ethlius
ATACTACATAAAACGAATGTTTCTGAAAATTAATCCTTGAGTAATAGATTCCTTGACCCAAAGACTCACCCTGCCCCGACCCTGACTCACATTTTCAACAAAATGAGTTTAGAAAGCAGTTTTGACGATGATGACATCATTAAATATTATTTACTGCCGAAGTCAAGTCCCGAACTTGGTCAAAAGGTATCGACATACAATGTTTTCCTTAAATAAAAAAACAATTGTAATAAATTACATCAATGTAATAGAAACAATTAACATTTATAAAATTGTTGGTTCTTCCTTAGTTCCTATTATTCTTAGAGGCTACTAACGAAATATAAAACTGGCCATAACTATAACCTCTTGATACACAGGCACACGCTAAGTAAATTCTCGTGTTCCCGCTCATTACGGCGTTTCATTAGCGTTTAGTTGGTTACGGTTCCTAAATTTAAAATTTAGGTTATGAAACGTTTTCACATTCAGTCACATTTTATAATTAATTAAATGATAAGTAACATATGATATTGTATCATAATGCTTCATAAGACTAGTTTGAAAAAAAAACTATATTTACTTAAGAGTGTTTGTTTTTTTAATAAATAATACAATCCTTTTTTATTTTCTCTATTTATACCTAAACAACCCCGCATGACTGACATGGTCTTCTGTGCAATAATGATAACCACTACTGGTCTCGTTTCTCCTCTTATAATGTGCAAGGTCAGGGCCATAGTCAACCACGATAGCCAAATGCGGTTTGGTAAACTTCATTAATCTTTGGGAACATTATAGAGAACTCTCCTGTTCGCAGTTTCACCGAAGAAAAGGATTCAACTCGTGTTCTAGCGAAGAAGATCAACATTGAAACCGCTTGACTATCACTGCTTTCTACCGTTCTATACTGGGCAATAAACATGGGCTCTAAATCGACAAACCTTTAGATGCTAACACACATTTTATCTTTTAAGCCGATTTTAAAAACCACGTCCGCTCAATGAAGGTTTCCCTCCGAAGCAGTTGGGGTTTTCCGTGTAAATATTTGATGTCCTGCGAAATATGGGTTAATGCGCTCAACATTGAGCAACATTAAATATTTACTCGCTGGCCCTTCGATGAATCAATGTACACGACCGATACACTAGTTGGATAAGCTTCTAGTGGTTGTTAATGTGTATAATAGGTTTGATTAGTCTGATCATCTTCACCGTCCACAAGTGTTCATTGATAATATGATTGAATATTGAACTTAATCTAACATCTGTAGTTTGATAGGGTTATGTATTCGCTTATCTTATAAAAGCGATGGTTCTGAAATCTACCGTGAAATATTTTAAATTAAAGTCCGCGGTGTTGTCGTGTTAGTCAACAGGCGTTAGACACCATACCATTCGCTGATGATTTTGCTTGTTTGCCTACTAGTAACTGTTAGAATATAAATACTATGCCTATAGGAAGCGAGCTACATAATACGGCAGAATTAGTCGATGTGAAAGTGAATGAATTTGATATGTGGAGGTGGTTCCACCCCAGACGGCACCCATAAGTCCCACCACCAATTGTGAATATAATGACTTCGAATTCCTCGAGCACTATTAAACATCGATTACTGCACGGGACAAGGTCGTTTCACAATTAAAAATCATGAGCGTCCACGGTGTCAAGTGACTTGCTACTCTAACACTGAGAGACGAAGGTGCAGATTGCCTTTATCATGTGAAATGCGCATTTTCTATTAAAGGCTCTGGCGACGGTGCTTTGGAATGGGGTTTTTTGTGAAGGGTTCCGGTATTACACGGAAGTAATGCGTAAGAGGATTTTATTTTTTGTTTTGTTACTGATTGTGTTAGAATGTATGTTTAATAAATATTCTAAAGAAGCATTGCTACTCGTGATAGGTAGAACTTGCAAAATTGCGAGGTATTGAATCACAAACGTCACGTGTATCTAATGCTTGCGTTCATTTCCTCAGTAATAGCAGTAATTTCATGTTATTACATCATCTAGCCTATTGAGAAACGGGCAAAGCGACAGCGCTACGCTGGAAGTTGGAACTCATGCTTTATGATAAAGATTTCCATCAGCCTAAATAGCTACCGCTCTTCTAAAATGTTACTTCTATGCGCATTATGACCTTGCAGACATTAAAGAAGCGTTTAGTGATTACTCATCGACCAGTATCGCATCAGTAACGCCTCTGGTATCACAGATATCCATACCTATGCCTTGGCTTGACTTTAAAGATAGATAAACAATGAGTAAAAGAGCCTTTATGCGAATTTACTTTCAGTATGTAGTAATCACGAAATTGTTTCATTTGACCGTCAAACCAGACCGTACCCTCTTAAAGTAATCTGTAAAAGTTCGTGGCTAAAACAAATCAATAAAATCCTTAATCGAATTTACGTTCTGCTTATGGTTACGGAGTGTTACCGCTAAAAGGGGCCAGCGTTGCGGTCAAGATCATGTACCAATATAAATCGGCGAAAAACCAAATCCTTGGCGTATTTAGCTGCCTCCAAATGTCTTATTATGCGACGTGTGACATCAAATACCATCACAACTACATTCGACTTGCAGGGTCATATTAAGTGTTATGAACTAGATGATAGATAGTCTTAACGATGGATAATTATGGCAAACTGAATATTTGTATTCCCCGTTTAGAAGCACCACACATTCGCTTTAGAGTTACACATAATACGTGTTCATTTTGCGTTATCGAACATAACATAATGTTACTTAAATTGCATTTGAAATAAGCAGCCCATTTACAATTAGCGCACTACGACATAATTCGTGTTTTCGATAACCTGACGTCTGTAAACTTGTTTGTGAAAATTATTCCGGTAATGTTTTATCATTTATCCTTAACGTAATGTACACATACAAATAACATACGGACGTTCCGCCGTGAAATCTTAAACCGGTTATGGTAAGTAGGTGTCGAGAGGTTACAGGCGTTCAGCGTATTAAAATAAGATAATTAGGTACTTCATTGTTTGTCGCCGTACACTTGTGAAGGAAAATGACATGAGCCTATACGGACTATATACCATTATCGTATAAATTATATACAGGGTCCAGAATACAGCAGTAATACTACGCCGGTAGACCAGGGTGTCCTAAAGGCAATAGAAACAGACATAAGCCCGTAAAGCTATGCGTTCAAATTATAATATCATTATGATTATTACCGGTATCATTATTCTTTGTGGCGTTTGTCCGGCTAAACACCACCCTCTCGGTTTACCGCCCTACACCACGGATGAAATACACGATACTTTGACGTCCCTGTACCTGAAAAAAAAACGTTTTACCAATAAGGTTGTCCCACGCTTTCCAACATACCTGCTAGATCTCCTTGTAGCTTATTTTTATGCTCTTGGGAAGAAAGATCAGCCCTCTAACTAACGCCTTCTCAGCCGTTTCTAATCAGTCGTTTTTTTTCAAGAACCGTAAAATCCATACACTCATGTGTAAAACAGCCTAAAACATTTTGACTATTATAATCATGGGTGCCGGACAAAGCGTTGTCACGGTCTGGCATAGATGCTTGATATAATAATCTTTACTGGAGTACTGCTTGATGGGTACACCATACGAGACATAATCTCAGATTCAGTTACAGAGTGCAGGACACACGATCAGACAACTTAAAAGTACAAAACCCACGCGACACGAATTTGTTCAGTTTTTGGAAGCTGTTAAAAGTTTTATGTAATTACGACGTTGGTATGAAGGATGATTAAATCGTTAAATTGATTTCTTACATAGTTGTTTCCAGACTTGTGATATAAAAAACAAAAAGAAGTTACAATTCAGGTGTCACGAAGCGAAATGAGCACGGATTACTGGTGACATTGGTGACAAGATGAACTATACGATATGATACATAACTTTTTGACATGCGTCTCTCCCACCCACTGATCAAATATTTTCATAGAATTCCTATCTACTTGTTGCTAAGGTTGTGACCTTAATAACGAAATTAATATTGATGAGAAGGGCTCGAGCACAAAGTTGAAAGAAAAATAAACCTTTGACAATTACAAAATCGTGATCTTTAGAGGGAAAGAAGTCGTGGGCGATATTCAGTCCATGGAGGACGACGAAACTGTAAACGAATTTAAATCTCAAATTTATAGAAAAAATACAAAAGAAATTATTATCGTAATGTAATATTATATTCTGAGACTAATTCATTCAAATAATTTATTTACAACAGATAACTTTAATTTTTTCTCTTTCTGAGCAATGTATCATCTCCCATAAAAAGAGGGGCAGGAAGCGTTAAGGCGTTCTCGACAGTGTCCAACAATCGAGTTGCAATTTCAAACAAGATTGAAACTATAATAAACACCTATCACGGAATGTCTGAGTGTGAGATTGACATTGAAACACGCCAGGTAGCCTCCCATGTTAGAGAAATCTGCCGCTAAAGATCATGACATAAGTTGCACTGATTCACATTTGTTTCTGATTGTCATGTGTTCTGTTAGTCCGCTTCTATACGTTTTGTTTTGTTTGCTAGACCTGTCGCCAGTTGGGTTGTGTGATTTTTCGCTGCAACAAATATCCTACGCCCAGGTGGTCATTCACTGAACAACGATTAACTTAAATCATTGGAACTAGAAACGTGAAACCTTGTATAGAGGTTCCTTATAGTATAGGGGAGCACTAATAAGGAATTTCTTTGAAATTCATTCCCCTTATGGAATGAATGTCGAAATAGATAACAGTTCGTATAAATATAAAAACAAAATTCTTGCAGACTAAATAGCGTGCACCGGCTTGCTTGTTTCAAATTAAGATGTTAAAGATTTTCCAAATTTCGGATAGAGCGCCATTATTTTCATACTGCCTGTCTAAAGCAGCCACTTTCCTACCAACTTCATTTTAAGTTCGTTTAGTTATTTGTCTTTAAATGAAAGCTTAAAACATGTTCCCGTCTCGTACTTACACGTGGTCTGTTCGCAAGGCAGGTTTTCGTCCATTAGCCATCTTAGACATTTTAACGGTGCCATTTGCCGGTAGCAATTCAGACGCTGAGTGCTTTAAACTATTAAATAAATTATTCGCCGCCGAGAAGCCTAGCGTCTTGAATATTGTCGGGACACTTACATGACAGTGAAATTTTACAAGTGAGCCTGTCACAAGGCCGCACGATGTATTTGACGTAATTTCGAAATGTTTCTCACTGTCAGTCACTACAGTGGAAAAACTGGCATATATTTGACACTTAACCTCGTATTCACAAACAATACTATGAGGTCTTACAGCGTTCGTGAAGGCATAAACCATTCATTCATTAGAACCATTTCTTAAACAATACTTGAGTGAAATTTACCAATATGCGTTTGGAGTAGTTACCAAACTGTTTTACAGAATGCTTGGCGCCGAATTGTCCGTATTTATTTATGCAACATAAACCACACAATAATGTTCGTTTTGTTTTTCTCATATTATGTTTTAACCATACACATTGAAGTTGATTGAGTAAAAAGATAGACAAGATTTTCTATCCGAATTAATTCATTTTAATTTATATGAAAACGGTATTACCATTGCAAGCAAAAAAGTACCACAATCATTACAAAACGAAATGACACAATCAAAATACTCAATAAATTAGTCTACTCAAGATAAATATTATTTTATTTCATTTAACGAAGCAGCACATATTTTCGCAATTGGTATTAATTATAGTAATGTATATTTTAGCTTTGGTTACGTTTTGTATAAACGGGTACGAACATATTGGTTCACGGTTTAGTATAAAGAAACATGTCGCTGACGAGTCTAGTATTCAGTGTGTCATAATAAACATTTGCCACTCGGCCAGTATGCTATTTACTGTATACAACTATATATTATAGCTTAATTATGACGCACGAATGCTCCCGTAGCTCTTTTATTTGTATTGTATACTTGTATGAATGTGTGCATTGAACATTTTCATTCAGGAGCAGCATTCGAACGTGAATGCCGCGGCCGTGCCCACAGGACGACGATATACAATACTCGTTATATCTCCATACACCGAACAATACCATGGATTTTACTGAACCGAAATTCCACATGGACACTTTTATATCACCGGAATGATGTGTACCGGTGCAGGAGGTTTTTTTTTTATTTGGCACATATCCACAACATTCTAATGGGAAACCTATTGTAATGAATGCCAAAACTAGGATTTTGTTATTTTATTTGATTGTGAATAACAAAATATATATTTTTTCCTACCCACGTAAAGTATGACGTATTTGGCGGTTGCCGAAATCTAGCGAATTTCCTTTTTATTCACGGAAACGATGTCTTATATAAATTATACATGTGCATAACCTTTGACATTCAAAGGTCGCTGTTCATTTAACCTAAATATACACGATTTTACTGTTAATTCCAAAAATTTGTTCTGTGAGTTTAGGATATTCCTATCTAATTGTAATTGTAGAATATCCGGAACGAAATCGCACAGATCTGGTATGTCAATAAGACATTCTGTTTCAGCGAACAAACTTACTTTTAGACTCATGTTCTCTGATCAGAAAGGAATTCAAGTCCGCCGTGGGAGTTGCGAAACCTCTCAGACGTTTTAGAACATCATTGAAAACTCTCAGATATGCGGGTTTCTAATGCGCACTTAACTTCGAATAGTACATGCATTGTATACGGACTGCCGGAGTTATATACGGAGCTACGAATTTGTCACCTGATAACTGAGATAAATATCTGTGGATAACTGGAACCGCGACAGTCAGTAACCCGAGTGTTGATAAAATCAATTACTTATATTCAAGGGTCATAGCTATTCGATTTCTATTTAGGACAAAATATCAATGGAGTGGAAATAATTAATCTGAATTGGAACAGGAAATTGAATTTGCGTCCTCGTCCACGGCTACTGCAGTAGGTACAGGCGGAGTGATTACGAGGACGCTACGAGTTAATTGGAAATATGCAGATTTTACACACGCTGGCGAAACATTCCAGCTCGGTCCCGGCTTGTTATTATGTCCTCAAGTATTATGTGTGTGTAATGAGTTGTAACTGAAACTAGGTGACTGGAATAGGTAACAGAAATAACTCTATTTTCTACTACCGATTTAAAATAAATGTAATTGTATAAAAAAATATGTTTGCCTGTATGTCCTATATAGAATCGTAAACTATGCATTTGATCATGTGATGATCTTCAGTAAAGTCGTTGTGTATGAGCCCACGACGGTTTCTAAGTTGGTACGATCCATTTTCGACAGGTGGCGCCACTGTCATTCCAATTAATTTCATATTGGCGTAGCAACGCGTGCAGGGTTCAGCTAGGAGATAAATAAAATCCTGAATTAAAAAAAAATGCTTGAATATAGTACCAAGCATTTTTGGTTGTATAAAGTAAAGTCACTGTCATTTGTATCGATTACATTTTTTTTTTTATATACACCCGACAAGTAAGAGGTGAACCACCCGGTGGTAAGTCATCATCGCCTATGACCATCGGCATTGTTAAAGGCATTGCCGATGCGTAAATACGTGTAATAAACTTTACCTACACCATACATGAATAGTGATGATTGAACTGAATGCTACGAAACCTTGCGATCTCCAAAGGGAGCGACCTGTCGTAATATATTTGCCTGCTGTGTAGTTGAGTACACCAGGAGTAGGTGAGGTTGGCTTGGACTCATCGTGAAAGAAGCCTTACCTCAGAATAGAGATATTCATCATCTTCATACCCCGTAATTGTGATGAGTGGGACTTTTAGCGCAAACAATTGATGATCGCATGCTTTTTTCGAAGGACATTATAATTATTTAGTGTTAGTTAGACAGCAGTTATTAATTGATATACTACCAATATACTGTACTGGAACATTGTTGTGAAGTACGCTCTACTCTTGTATTCTGCGATCAGTCAACGGTTCTGATTATTATTGTGTGATGCCAGTCGATAAGTCATGTCGGAGTCACTTGCGTGCCTTAGAAAATCCGAATCTTAGGTTGGCCAAGTACCCCTCCGTAAGCGAAATGGTGTGGTTCATTTATGAGGAGACCCGTGTCCTGTCGTGGGCTATTAACGGGCTGAAGCCAGACATATATATCGATATAATTTATTGAAACTGTTACCATCCAATCAGTTATTAACATTTTATTTTCTCGTTTTGCAGGTACGTGAGCAGCCGGTATTCCAAGCTCGTGTTCGATTCATTCGAATGCAAGGTGAGATTTATTAGAGCACGCATTTTGCAATTCCATCCAAGTTTACGTTACCTGTTAAAGTTAAACTTTACAAGAGTTCCCCCACCGACGCCGCTCGGTTGCCCGTAAAATGTAATGGTTATTGCGTTTCTAGTTTAATTTACTTTGACTGTTTATTTAGCGGAACTGGGGAGTAAATTGCGCAAAAAATTAACAACGACCATTTGTTCAAATATTAAGTAAGTAATGAGATTATTCGTAACTCTTTTAGCACACAATATTGAGACGAGAGTCCTCTCATTTCGAGCTTGTAGGCACTCTCTTACGATGAACCGTTGTTTTAGGTCGATGCTGGTCGATTCCGAGATTGCTTTCATTCGAAATTCCATATCGTGCGAGCGAACACCACAGACTTTCTCGTTATATGAACTATTTCCCAGAATCTAAAGCTTTCAAATGATGTGTTGATTTTGGTCAAGTTGTTATCTCTGAACATAAGCCGACGCGCGCCATCGAGTGACACTTCGTTGCTCTTGCACACAACAGCGAACAATTTATTGATATAAAGCGCCCTTAGAGCGTTTTATTCTTTGTCCAAAGAGGAGATCGAGTGATATATCAATGTAGATATAAACCAACTTTGATGTCGCTTGCCAGTAACTTGCATTCTTCAATAAATCTTCACACGTAATAGGAAGTATACGTTGTTTTATTGGATTGGCACGACTTCAAATTAGATGCTGACGAATTGCTCATAATAAGATATCATTCACCAGTAATTAAGTATTGATTTATTTTACAATATTCAAATGATAGGTATTTGTTTTGTGTGCGTATTTAAAGCATTTCAAGAGTAGCTCGTATATTGTATATTGTGATTCATTAGATATGGTGGCTTACATTTGGGTTGAGCTTAGGAATTGAGATAAATTGTATTTCAATTAAGTGAAATGAAGGCAAATCACATTCCAATGCAACATTAGGTTACTGTGTTGACAGAGGCAGCAATGAAACATCACAAACAAACAATCCAAAATACAAAATCAATTGTTTTGGTCGCTTATCATGAAGCAGGCTGGTTCACCAGCAACTGAAGTAGATTGCCATAACTACGTTTGAGTTAACTAAGTGGGAATCAGTCTTGTACATTTTATGATTATTATCTTGCGACGGAATTTGATTAAGACTACTTAGTTCGTAGATATTTAATTTTATAACTTTAAAAGTTCAACCAGACAGTTTATCGTGTGATTCTAGCCAGTTTGGTCGGGGCGGGCGTTAATTGTAATTAATGGCGGGTACGTCGGTGATTAGCGACCGTTTGCTGCCGTTTTGTCTACTCATCCCGTCTATGTTTGTTATGGTTTCGGCTGCGGGTGTAGTTACGGTTTTAATTTTAAGGGACGGAAAGGGTTTAGCAACTCGCACTAGCGCCCAAGCCCCAAACTTCTTTTTGATTGAGGGTTAGCTACTTCTTAACAACAAAAAGGCTATGGAGCAGTTCCAAATATTTTGAAAAAAAAATTTCATTATTATTTCCTATCAAGGGAGAGAAGTAGAAAAAAGAGGGAGGAGGACTGAACCTATATTTACTTTTCGATAATTGAATCAAGCTTTTCAATATTTTTTATTGTAACATTTCCTGTCTGTCGTCTCAGTATCATACTAAGTATATTATTGCAAGTTTATTGAGGTTTTAATACCTACATTAAATATTGAAATGCGAAGTGGCTCAATTATCATATCGGGGGCTCATATATTATGAACTAGCTAAAAGCAAAATCTTGTGACGACTCGTCTCTGAGTGACTTATTAGCCTACTTTTCCCTATTTGTCTCCAGGTGTCTAGTAATTTTTGATATTCCATTTTGGTATTTTTGATATTTTATGTAGATTGAACTGGTGTGTTGACCTGACCGTTGGCATTCATTTCCGACGCCAATATTTGAAGGTTTCTTTGAAGGTTTGATCGGAAGCTGTTTTTGGCATGCTCACTGTTCTTTATATAAATTGTTGGCGTTAACGTTGGACAGCTTTCGTGAAATTATCTGTGATTTTTTAATATCGCAAACATATCAATGGTAAAAGATTTTGAAGATAACATTTTCAAGGGAACCGGTAACATGTATTGCATAATGCATTGAAGTAATTTAGACAGGGATTAACTGGTGAGCATATTTTACCTAACGCATTTTTATATACTCAGGCGTTTGATTGAAATAATGATTTATCGGAATGATCCAAAGGTTCGCCAGATTAAAGCTGGCAAGTTTAGTAGCAATGCGTATTAAATTATTGGATTAAACAACTTACTTCTTAAAATTTACGAAAACATCGATTGTACAAGGGACCACGTCGCCGGGCGTGATTGTTCAGAGAACGATTTTTAAGCGATCGTCTAATTTTAGCCCAGACTCCTTCAAACGCCCGCGCTTAGTACCGAGAGGTTTCAGACAATCACCTCGCTTTCTAAGAGAAAAAGAGGCATGTTTTATATAGCAGCAAATCTTAAAGGTTATCTATATTATATGTAAATGTATGACAAACGAACTGACGAGTCACCTAATGAGTGACTGTCATCTAAGATCAAAAGTCTTACTTACGCCCTAATAGTTAAGGGAACCGTCGATTAATTTGTCATCGTTTAAAAAACTACTTCACTTTTGATTCTATTAAGTGCCTAACTATAGCCGGGCTGTTGCAAATTCCTGTCAATGTCACCAGCTGGTCAGAAACAGCGGCCCAGCGTCTTCCAACAGGAGATGCAGGAGGTTGTATCATGAAAAAACTTCGGGCCAGAACATTAAAATTACCTACACATGTTAAATTTGTGACGCAACCTCAACGTTTTTTTTTTCAACGTTAAATAGATAAGATTTGAATGAATATGCAATAGTAGTAGTTTATAGTGTAATGTTGTAGAAATATTATGAGAGGAAACCCGAGACCAGCAGTGTTGCAGTTATAGGTTTTGATGATGATATCAACGATTGATAAATAAGGTACGTCATCTCAAACGTATTTTACAAGTATGTTAGCCAATTCATTTAGTAAAGCAAACAATGAGTAAAAACTGCGTTGTTCTTACTAAATATAATTTCTTTTGGTGTGTTTGGGATAAAATATGAGAGATATTTTTACAAATCGAGCACACAACGACATTGAAAATTGAACAGTTATCGACACCACAAAATTGGTTAGTCGAAATAAATTTAAAATGTATTTATTGATAAATGTCAATTATACTTTTTTAAAGTATGGTTCTATTACTTACATCTGAATTAAACCAATAAATTTATATCATGCATGACATAATTTTACAGAAATATAACTTCTAAAGTGTCTGCGTACATAACATACATAAACATTAGACACATAGAGTCATGGTTTGATTTTGAACTACATATATCTTGGGATTTGTAAACTTCTGCTTCGTTTGTAATTTGTCATCCGCGCGGTCCACGTCCTCAGCTCCTCATTGCGCCGCGACGCCGGTCATTCATTGTAGCGGCGTATTCTTTCTATTGTTCCAGTCACAGACTACGGTAAAGTTTATGTTGAGTTGGACGTCCATTAATTAATACCTTGATAGTTATTTGGATGTACTCTGAATCATTCAATTAAATATTATCCTTTGAAATTGTATTAATATATTTTATTCA
>DWPA01005413.1:0-11847 GCA_018251375.1 Calpodes ethlius
ACACGTCACTAACACCCATGACCTGAGAACAAATATTTATCTGTCACATAAATATCTGCCCCGGCCGGGAATCGAACACAGGACCACTCGATTCGCAGGCAGGGTCACTACCAACTTGGCTACGGGGCCGTCTAATAATTATATAGTCAGTGTATTTTACTTAGATATGGTTTTTAAGTGACAATCGTGAATTGTAGGTGAAACTTTGCACTTTATATAAAGTTGAATTTTGAACTGTATATTTTAATTGTATAATTTGCTACCTTCCGTCTCCGGACAAAAAAAATATTTTCTAACCCCAGGCTAGAAGCTAGATCGCACGTGGGACTAACGACGATCGCATACGTCAAAAAATCGCCGTGAAATCGCCGTGTGAACATACACTAAATTCAATTATGGATTTGATGAGAGACACTCGCCTTGTAATAGATCGTTAATAGCTTTAAGTCGTAAAACAATACGGTACTGTTGGAACTATTCAAAACAGTTACACTCACGATTTAAAGCTCATTACAATCAGGGTAATTTAAATTCAAGTAATATACGACTTACAGTCCCCCGGTCGCAGCTCGCGGTCGCAGCTCGCAGTGTTACCCGCTAGCGGTCGTTCGGTTTACGACCGCTGTAAATATCTGTAAAGGACTCGTAAACACGCGCTACACTTGTTAATAATGCTATAAAAATATTATACATCACAAGTGGAGCGTGCGGTAACCGAAGGGAATGAGAAGTTTTATTCAATGATTTCGTCCCCATAAATATTGATTAAAATATTGTTTATCTTTCAAAAATAAACTTTTAATACGTATGAGTGATTGATTGTGTGTGATACGGGTATATGTCGCAGGATAATCAATAAAATTGGATCATTTCGGTAATGCTAATACCAATTTTGATTGACTCATATTAATTGTGAACGGATGCGCTGATTACTTAATGGCTTCTCTGTGTGGTTCTATCTATCATCCTTTGAAGGTCCAATGTTGGACATAGGCTTGCCTTAATTTACTCAATTCAGTCCGGTCCTGAGCTTTCTAAATCCAGTGAATGCCCGCTGTCTTACTCAGATCGTCCAATTTGTGCAATTCAGACGGGTTCTGAGCCTTCTTAATTCAGCGAATTCCCCCTTGTCTTCATCAGATCGTCAGTCCATATGGCAGGCCGACCTACACTCATTTTTTCCGAGATGTGGACCCCATTAAAATACCTTTTTTCCCAACGGTTATCGGTTCTTACTATAGGATTTTTGTGTGGTTAAATAATGTAAATAATAGCTTCTACATAAAACTCTAGCACATTACTTGACTTTTCCATCGCGCGGGATAACTGAGCAGGGTTCACGTCCGTTCTAGTCTTATTGGCTATCAGACCAATACGAGTGCAGCATGAAAAGTGCTTCTAGGGCCCTCCCTTACGCAGTAATGTACATCATGTGTCATTGTAGGATCATTTCACTGCGACGTCGATATGATTAGATTACAGGTTATTCGCCAGTACTTAAGGCTGCTGAAGACCAACTCTACAGGCTATAATATTAACGGGGACAATTCTCGGTCGTAACCCGTCAGTGGCCCGTGAGTTTACGACCGTCGTAAATATCTGTGTCCGGTCTCTTGTTAACACAGCCAGTAAAAGTATTATCGAACTCGTAATGAAATGCATTCTATGTAGGGTAATGAAAATCAGCCAGTGACAATTGGGACGAAAGTTTTGTTTTTAATTGAATGCCGTATCTTTTTTATTTTACTTTACTTTAAGTTCAACTTTTACTTTATCTTACTTTGTTGTTGTCGTTGAAATATCAGAGCCGTGACGGTAAAACATTATAACAAACGTGTTTTGCTATCCCATCTTCGCGACAACGATTAGAAATTTCACTTCGATAAATGTGAACACACGAAATTGTTCGCCTGACCGTTTTATAAATTTATTTAACCTTTATTATCCGCAGTAAAATATCAAGGTGAAAATAGCATTAAACTGAAATATATTTATTATTATTTGTCGCGTAAATGCTACTCTCGGCTAGGAATCAAACTTTTGCAGGTAGTTTAGTGTCACTGGTTTTACGAGGTCATATATTGGCGGGCTTGGCTTCTGTGTGGCTATCGTGTTGAGGATTTCTAAACTCATTTCATTCGTTTATACAAAAAAATAACACTTTGAGTGAATGCCCTTCATTAGTTGACACATCAAGTGGTAGTAATGTATCTATACTTATAGTATAAATGAAATGTTTGTTTGTTTGTCCTTATTTCATAGCGCAACGAAGCGTCCTTACGGTATGGTTTTTGGTGTGGAGAGAGTTGGAAGGATGAGAAGTACTATAGGCTATTTTTCATCGAGAAAAAGCATGTATGTGGGAAGATCTATTACGATTTATATTTTCACCCAATTATACAAAGCGTTTAACAAGAAAACCTTGCCTGACTTTATTTTTATTGATGTTCTTTTTTCACAGGCGGGTGAAGCCGCGGGTAACATCTTGTCTATATATTAGAGTCCAAACAACAGTTCTATTAATACCGTTGGTTTATAAACGACATGTGGGTGACTCGATCATAATCTTTTCATTATCCTAATCTCTTTGAGTATAAAGTAATTAAAATATGTATCAATTGATACCAGGATAAAGATACGTAACTAGACTAACTTTTTGTTATACTAAACAGTCCATTAAGCGAGTGCGGCCCGCATACAGCCGGTTAACAGTCGATAATCTCGTTTAAAATGAGCCAAATAACAATTAAAGTGACTTCAGTCACAATCTCTCGCACCGATCCCTTCAGAGATAACTTCCTAAGTGGATACTATTGTTATCTCCGCTCTGTTTAGGGTTGGCAAATACCTACATATTTTTATACGAAAAAAAATTGTTGTAATATCTTGTTACCTCTTAGTTTTAAAAGTATTGAAATGATTTATTCATTATTAATGCTGACAACATTAATGACATTTTTTTGTACGTGATTGTCAATCATAAACATAATTTAAGCTTACTGTATATATGAGCTTTATACGTAATATAGTTATAAATATGTTCATTCAGGAAACGAAGTAATTAATTTTGAGATCATTGTGGGTTAGATGTTGAGATTATGCAATAATCTGCATTTTGTTAAATATGTCAAAATGATATGAAAATATCAGCTTAAGCTTTCAGACAACTCTGTTTTACCAAGAGACTGCAATAAATTGGACTTAGTTATGCAAAAAAGATTCAACTACAAAAACGAACTTTTGAGAAAATAGGCGTTTTAGTCAAATTGTTGTATTTAAATAACGAGACTTAAGTCTGTTTTTAAATTTCATTTAAATATTTCATTGGGAAAAACGTATCATGCAGCTTGAATATTTTTTGCATATAACAAAGTTTACTGGTAAGTTGTAATAAACTAGTTATATAAATATATATATGAATAGAAGTTCAGATGCCATTTGGGGTGCATATACCCTATATGCTATATACTAAAAAAAATGTTTTTTGCTGGTTGGATATATTTTGCATAACTACGTCCAAATGATGTGGCGTAGCCGAATATGACTGCAATATGTTCAGAGCGATACAAATGACACTCTGTTCCAATACAGTCAGATATTTCAATTACTTAATAAGTCGGAAACTTCAACCCTACAAACAAGCGATGTCGATAAGATTATAGACAAAATTTATGAGCTTAAGGCCGAAAGGGCGGATTGATACCAGCTTGATTGAAACATTACTATAAACTGTCCCTTCCCTTCCCTATTGTATAGATTTATTAAGGTATTTATATTTCGAATTTAGAAATAACTATTAAATACCGCTACGCACGATAATACCGGTATCTTTGTGTGAGAAAATAAATGTGTAGTTAAATATTTATCGACATTTGATCATGATTGTATGTACAGTGTTGCCATATTATAACTAGTGTTATATAATAAACCTGTTTTAGGGCGTGGGTTAAGGACTTTAAAATACAAAACAATCGAATAACCAATATCTTAAATAATAGTCTTACATCAACATTGTTAAATATTGACATTAGTTTTCGTCTGCAACAGCAACGCCTTCGAACTGCGCGATAATCTTTCTAAATTATACATGATGTTGAAACAAATTCATAATGCGTGTTGATTACACGGCCCCGTCAAATATTTTCAACGCCACATTTACATGTGGGATACTCATTTGTGACGCGCTAATCACACGGCTCCTTGGTACGTTACAAATTATGGATTCTCCATACCTTATTAGAAAGGTATAAACATTAGCGATCCCGCTCCGACGTCCCACTCGCTGGGACGGCCAAACCGCGGGCGGCTAAACCAGGACTATCTATAGTGAAGCTAATCTTGTTATAAAAAAATATATGTAAATTTTTGATTACCATAAACAAGGAAAGAAATGTTATGCTGAACTATAAAATATTGGAGTTTATGTTGCATTGTTAAAAATAGTTTTAGTTATTTGTTTACTTGATTGATGACTGAAGTTAAAATAACATCGATTGAACGAGATTTGTAAAATCAAGATATTATGTTCTTGAGATGTGGGACGAAATTTTAAATAGTATAATATGTAATAACCTTTAAATCTTTGTTTCTATTAAAGCTGGCAACATTTTCATTTATGTATTAAGGAAATTAATTATAAAGGCTAAAGGAACTATTTAATAAAAATATATTAATTTAAAAAATACATTATCCATAAGTATAAAATAATAAATCAAAAAGCTACAACTTTTATGACGTCGGTGCTAGCAAAGTCTTCCAATAAACACGTGCATCGACCTCAAATTGTAATACATATTGTGTAAATAACTTTATACTTCGGCCAGCATCAGCATGCGTAAAGATGTCCCAATAACTAGACACGAGGTGGTAACAGTATTCAATACTCAACGGGTTAAGTCGATCTGATCCCATCAAGCTATTAAAACCCATCTCTCGTGACTCGATCCGACAAATTGTACGAGCGGTGATGGTGTAAGTGATATTAACATTTTCATGCATAATGAAATATCATGGTGAGGTACTTGCAATTATTATAAAATACGTTAGCACTACAGGAACTAGATGAGCTCAAATAGTATATAACTAATTATAAAAAGTAGACTGTCGTAATAAAGGTACTTATAATTAATTAAAGAAAAAAATTACCGATGTATTTTTTTTTCAAAACATAAAATACAATAGTTAAGTATACTATAGTCCGATAAAAATAATACGCAGCTTATGCTGAGATACCTCCAAGCATAAGCAAGCGCACACATACAAGAGAGTCTTTACTGGCGGGATGGAGAAGGCATAATGGCATCAGTGCGTTATGGTGTTTGCTGTTCCATTACGAGGGACCTTATGTCAGGTCATTGTCACCCATGAATTTCCGTAACAATAAAGGTATCACCGACTCATTGTAGAGATAGGAAGATCAACCCCTTCTACGATTGATTCTGGAAAGATGGCAGTAAAACAAGTGAGAGCCTTTGCCGCACGAACTGAAGCGGCAAAGAAATGATGTGAAACTTACGTATATATCATATAAACCACCTTTGACCGAGCTACGTCAGCTAGATCCGAGTGTACACAGTACAGTAATACAGTGTGTTGTGAAAAAGGCAGAAACAAAACAACGTATACTTATGTTGGGTGTTAAATAAAGGTGTAGCGCTTCACTGAGGTGAATGCATTGACTACAGTAAATGTTGATGGCTGCTAGGATGTAAATATCCGATTTATAATCTACCCGCGTAGCGTTATGAGGATTGTAATGTCTGGTAACCGCACCAGGCCAGTCACATACTGCAGGTGTGATAGTATGCGAAGGTTGCAATTATTAAAATACCTACAAGATTTACGATACAATAACTCATTCGCCGTTTCTTCTCCATGAAAAGGTGGATCAGAAATGGCGGTAGAATCAAATAATTACGTTCATGTAAGTATATTAGTGATGTCTTACATGAATTGATTATTATGCATTTAGATTTTAATTTGACAATATCAGTGGGTCCTCAACTTTCTAATTGGCCAGCAATAAAGTGGAGAAGCCTTAGATTTTATGGTATTTATAGGAGTCAATGACCATTTACATTAAGTGACTTGTTTAAACCTTTCTCGATTATACAGAGTACCTACTCCAATATTGTCTGTGATCGGCTAACTTAAAAAAGTATTGAAGCTACTTCAAAATAGTTTGTGTGCAATGGGGAGTTTGATGTTATTAACAGTCAAAGACTAACAGATATTTTTTTAGACAACATAAGCTTTACATTGTCCTGTTAAATGCTTATGACTTGAACCACGCCGATCTCTGCCGCCTCAGGTATCACACCTCCGCCCGCTCTTCACCGAGGCATTATCGACGCCAGCTCGATACTTCTACTCTTTATTTTGTTTTGTAGTACCTACTTCATCAAAGTACTTTATGCATCGACCACGGTAATTGAATACTAACAGCAATAATTAAATGAGAAGCACGATGCTAGGAGCGAAACCATGACTAGACTAGAACTAATTACTAGAAATGACTCTCCTTCTGAAAGGTTGTAACGATTTGGTAACTTATTCACTTAACCGTGAAAAAGTACACAATTGATTGAGTATGCTTAACGAATAATGATTGAACTATAATAAGAATTAAAAGATTAAGTTCGGACATCAAAATCGGAGATGACATTTTTTTTTTTTAATCATTACATACCTTTGAGTTTCAGATTACTAGCACTGAATCCGTAAAATATTAATTGAGTTAATTAATATTGGATCCATAATCAAAAGTATGGTAGGTTTAGAAGAAGTCAATTTTACTTCATAATAATATTATACTTAATTCGTCATATAAATCATAAAGTTCATTATTTCATACCATTTCCACACCAACACTAAAATTAAATACATATGCACATTCCATGCCCCGGTGTTGCCAGCGTAGTTTTATAATTGCCGACTAACCGCTGGACGCGATAAATCTATCTGGTGAGCATTATATCGTAAAATATAAAAATAAACCTAACCATCATCGCGGCTACGACAAATTAATCGTAACATTCGGAATACCAGACGCTTTGTAATATGCCTAGTTTGAAAATAGAGCGTCCGCGTCGCAGCGGGAAACTAAGTGCAGTTGGCGGGAAAACTTGGCGCGCCATTGTATATTGTGTAAGAACGACAAGAGGTTACAAGATGTTTTATCTATGTCATTATGAAATATGATACACATGAAGAAAATAATAACTTTGATAGCAGCGCCATACATGATATGAGTTTCTTAATAAACATGAACTTGAAAGCCTCGTTTTCATATTTTATGATAAATATTTTTGTTCAATTTAAAACTGTTGCGTTACATTTGCCCGAAGGCTGGTTTGCAGGTAATGGGTTTATTTTTAAATCCAATTTGTTTTCCTTACTACTTAAATAGTACTCGTAATTTAACACGTAAGACATAAATTGATAATAATATTTATCAAATCAATATACAAAAGTAGATTTCATCTACAGTAAACAAAGATATCTATACGTTGTATTTTTAAAAGCGAAATGCCACAGATAATATTTAAGCCACAACCTCGATTTTAAATTCCGAACGCTGCCTTCCATGTCGAGGCCCATTGTGCTGAGTTCAGAAACATAATCCTTTCAATACACAATGAGCAATTCATTACATTACACAGTTTCTGAACGCAAAATACGCAAATTAAACTTCGACAGTTCGACTTAGCTAGGGATTTTAAACGCGGTTGTTTTAGATATATATATCATTGTTTGGTTACATTAGCTCTTTTTATATTGATGTTTATGATCACAGAGTTCGTTATAAATGAAATTTAACTTAAATATAAAGCTAGAAATTATTACAAGTGTCTTACAGGTAACTTAATTAATAGTTGTTGAGTAGGATTAAACCTAGGGGTAACAATGCATGCTGAAGTGTAAGACGACAGAAGATATAAGCATATCCCTTGTTAAATTCCGGTGTGGTGTGCTTTAAGCACTTCACCTGTTATGTCTAACCCAAAGACCACGCTGGTTTTTTGTGGTACAAAATGTAGGTAACGAAGTACGAACACATTCCGTCATAGCAGCTTTAAACTTAATGGTTAAATGCCAAGACTCCAAGAATAATGAGTCGGAAGATTATAAGTAAATGAATTTGCTTGTCGGATTATGACGTCATGGAAATCCGCTTATTCCAAGCTCTTTGTCACACTTGTAGATTTGAGGCGTTGTTATGGAAAATTCCATGAGTTGTTAATAAAATATGGGATTATAAAAAATAAGACATTATTGAATATTTATTTAACTACTAGATGCCCGCGGATGCGGCGTGTATGTGAAAAGAACAGCAACAAAAAAGGTTGTCAAATTCTTTCCATCAATTAGCAGGCAACGCTTTGCTGTTAAACACTTCCTAAAATTTGGCTGAAATTTACATCGTAATGGATCTTTCCTCAAAAATGAGATGTTAATTCGCAGTAAAAATAGCCTATAGCACTCGTCGTCCTTCCAACTATCTTCAAATCAAAAATCATATCACAGCGACGCTCCGTTGCGCGGTGAAAGAAGGGCAAACAAACACACTTTCGTATTTATAATATGAGTATGGATGTGTAGGAATATTAACATTTCATCGCTTTTAAAATTTCTATGGAACAACAGGCTTCTTCCTAAGGGAGTTTATTTGTGTGATAATTTTTTTCCATACCCCGAATAATAACTCCAAGAAAGTCTCCAAGGGTATCATTGGTAAGATTTAAATAAACGCTAACACACTCATACCCCCGCAGTAGGATTCCCTGTGTCGCGGGTAGTATGGACAACACAAATAACACATCACTGACACCCATGACCCGAGATCAAATATTTATTTGTCACATGAATATCTGCCCCGACCGGGAATCGAACCCGGGACCTCTCGCTTCGCAGGCAGGGTCACTACCAACAGGGCCGTGTTTGTTATTCGTTTGTAAGAGGACTGTTAATAACGATTGGTAGTCCAAGTTAGGTGCTCTTTGTTTATTGTCCCGCTCAAAATCGGTTATAGATGCGTTGTGACCCCTGTAACGTAAAGTAGGAATATTTATTTTAACACGGGATGATTTGTAAACTTTCTATTTATATGTATGTCAAATAAAAATAAAGTAACAGAATCATCGGCATTTATCAATATTCATCAATTAGGGGTGTAAAAAAGGGACAGTGAAATTGTAGGGTATATTCGTTAATATATTTTGATGATACTATTTATTAACCGTACGTATTCTTCGAAAAGTATTGACACACATTATTTTTTCGTTTAACTTATCAGCCTTTTTATAATTGTACAACCAAATTCAAGTATAAAATCGGCATATAAAAAGGCTTGATTGACTGACGTTTCAATGACGCCCAACCTCTTCGAGCTAGAAAGCTGAAGTTTGCAAAAAATAACCTCTATATAGACATGGGTCAACGCCGGAATTTTCAGATATTGATAAGGGATAGGAAATAAAGCTACATGTTATTTTGTTTTAAGTTGTTTTACTTTCAAATCCATGAACAAATAAATAAATACATACAAGTACTTATTAACATAATAACATCGCGACTATTACAGTCCAACATATTACAGTTACAACCACTCAGTGTCATTTTGCAAGCGCAAAAGAGGCAGGTTGCTTTGAATTGGGTATGATCAATCATGCTATGTTTGCTGATATTTTTTAGTTTTTATTTTACTTGTATTGCTTGTTAGTATATGTTTGTTTTTGGTTAAACCTTGTGATCTGAATTAGAACTATTTACAACAATCCTACGAATTATAAGAATGCAAATTTCCTTTCTTTCGATGACGATGGATTTTTATAAGTATTCCACTCAATATTGGCTCTAGACGAGGGAATATTTAATGGTGAAGAGCACAGTTACAATTTTTTTTTAAATATAAAACATGTTATTAGTTTCTTGAACTATTCATTTATTATTTCGCTGTTCAAAAATTTTCTATTTGTTCTTCATTTTTATTGCCAAGGGGTCGATATTTGACACTAATCAATACTGAAAAAATAAGAAGAAAATGTTTTTTGTCTTAATTTTTTTTGAGACTGATGTAGGTGCAGTAGTGATACTTACCAATACCCATACACCTTAAAAATATCTTAAACAGTCAATAGCCACTAGTAAAGCAAGTCCCTAACGTTGTAAAATAACGCTAGACGAGAAAAACTCTAGGAAGCTTTTCAAGTCTGTTGAAGTGTTACTCTTCAATAGAATTCTTTACTTTTCTTTTCTGTCCACCTTTTGAAGTCTATATCTTGGGAAGTAGAAAGATACCTACAATCCTCGATGTTATTATACAGAAATACAAGATAAGCGAAGTATTTTTATTAATCGTAGCAAACGAGCAAGCTGTCGCGAATGCGAGGCATAACGATGGTAGATAACCGAGTGTAGCTTCACAGTCGATACAGAAATAAGACAAGAGATAATGGAATAATATGAACACGCATTATTCGAAACATTTTTTGACCGTGTTGGAGATAGTTCAATAAAGTTGCGCATCCATTCTTTACGCTGAGATTCCACCAGATATATGCGAGCGAGTTTGAAAAAGTTGTCGATGATATTACGTCATCACGCGAAGCTAAAAAAAATTACATTTTTTTCGCACACCGCTTAGCTAACTCGATTTTCTCTGATGAATTCTCTGTTTTACGTGTTAAGACCGCAAAGAGCTTGTTAGATACGTTAGATATGTTAGATACGTGTGTGGGACACACGACCAAGTTCCAAAATTCAGTAGGACAACCTGTTCGGTGAAAAACGTAAGGCGGTTCACGAAAGCTTCGCTTTTATTCACTAACGTCGATATTTTTACAAATGAGAAGATTCCCATACAACGCGACTAATAATAGGCAAATGCCCGTCGCTTGCGCATGACGTCATATCCCTATACGCCTATTCAGCCATAGGCATTGTCTCATATTGTCTTCAATTACATATTTGCGAAACAAAGAAACTATGTATGAGAATCGTTAAAGTAAAACTAAGTGGTATACTATATTCTAGCAGCTTCCAACAGAATGCATCTTTTGCCATTACCTAGTCAGCAGGGTGCATCCGAATATTAAATATTGTTTTAACATTCTGAATGAATCTTTAGGTACGACCCGAAACATCCCATTGAAATTCTTGGCTTCATTTAGTTACTTAGCTTCCACTCGGCGGACGGAGTCGCCGAGAAACATTTAGTTTGCTTAAATAACTACTACTCGGAACTTTTTAAACTAAGCAAAAATTTTCGCTAAAAATCTCTCTAGAGATTAACACCCTTTAGGTAAATTTTAATTTCAGAACAAAAATCTTTTTGTTTCACGGAGCGTGATTAAAAGTAGATGGAAGATTTTTTCCGTAAATAAAAACTTCCCAGGAATTTATCAAGGGGAATTTGTTATTTCATTATGTTTTCTTGGTTTATCCATTAGTGGTAGATTAAACCAGCAGCATGTTCCACCATATTGCATCAGTTATTTATTAATTAATTTATTTATTTATACGTAATCACTCTCGCTTCACAATGGGAAGGTTATCGCAATAGTCGGACGTACTATGTAATTTTAAGGAAGCTTTTAAAGGCTATATCGGTAACAAAGAAATTTTGTCATATATGGGAAAAATAAATTTCCCCACCTCCTCTTTGATTACCGGTTTGGTAGTACATTTTACAGTCAAAAAACATATTCCCATACTTGTCTTTCGGTGGTCGTAAGTACATGATATTACCACACAGTTATATAATTATTATTCCCTTCAGTGCTTTACTTTATGCCTAAATGACATAAAGAAACTAATCGTCTAGGCGTAATAAGTTTAAGACTGAGC
>DWPA01005414.1:0-11846 GCA_018251375.1 Calpodes ethlius
TTGAGATGTACATGAAAAGTGGTATTTTTTTGGTGTAGGATGGTGACATTGCACCCTATTTTACCTACCCTTTATTTTAGAAAAATAAACATAATTGACATTGAGTGTCGATATCAAATTGCACACCCTGTATCTACTTATGTACGCACGTAATAAGTTATACTTCTTTTCCGTAACAAAGTGACAATCTTTATAAAAATAAAACTTGGCCCTCCGCGTTAGCCTGTTTGTCGAGCAAACGACACTAATACAACAAAAAATACCTATTTAATACAATGAAAGAAAATTGTATTGTAACGCATTATATAGCTAAATTATTATTATTTAGATAACATAAATAAAAATATTTTTACATATTAAAAAAAAATGGTCAATGTTTAGCATGAAACTTATACATATTCATTCAATTAATTCACGTGCTAGCTGGCTGACGACTGGCTGGATTTAGTACACGTGTGGCAATAAAACATTACTGTCAAAATGACGTCACATGACGGTGGCTACCTAACTTCACGGTGACGGTGTTTCGAGACGTGCGCTCGCGCAGCGTAACTGCTAACTTACTGTCATCCTCTTTCCCATCCAGTATTAAAAAAATCTGGTCGTACCGTCTAAAGTAGCGATAATCGCGACAGTAGCGACATCTTTTCTTCACTAACTCTCAATTATAACTAACGTAAACAAGTCAGTTGTAACTCCTTTCCTTGGCCTCACAAAATAAATTAAAAACCTAGCTAAAACCTCAACAGTTACGCAATAAACTCACATTATTGATCCATTGCAATGACTAGGCTATAATGAAGGACAAATAAATATAGATCATTTACAAACGCAAATGATCCGGTCTGTTATTATGAACCATTACGAGCGCCGGATGTTGCGCGCACGCACCTGCGAGGGTTCTTCCAGTACTCGTTTAAGATCGGTATTGAACCTACTTCTAACTATTGGCTTGTCCGGTAAGTTTATGCCGATATTGTACGACAATTACAACGCAGCTCAATCATATATTCGCGAAATCAACAAATAAAATAAACTTCTATCCAAATATGACTGAAGCTATCTCTGTTACAACATGTACAGTGTACACATGTCATTTGTTTTCAATAATTGTCATATATTCAGTCAGGTCTCTCGCGCTACATACCAAAATATATATACACTTTCCGGCCAACCTGACATTGGAAATGAAGTAGTTATTACAAGTTTATCTGGAGATAGTTTATAATACGTCCACGCGTCAGAAAAAGGAGTGCAGGTCGCTTCGCAATCAGATGAACTGACGACCTGAAGACAGCGGGTATTCGCTGGATTCAGAAGGCTCAGGACCGGTCTGAGTGGTGCAAATAAGGTGAGGCCTATGTCCAGCAGTGGAACTTTAAAGGCTGATAGATAGATAGTTTATTAAATCTGACTTGATCTTAGGTTAGTTTTTTGGGTCAAATCTTACAAGAATTAAAACTACTTCCTCTTATCCTAACGATGTTGAAGGTTGATATTGCTTAAGTTCCAACAACATTGCATTTTTATGATAAGCATGACCTGATACTTCTCTCAGGGTTGGTTCCTGGTGAAGGAATCCGTTAACGGTAGGTCTGGGTTCAGTGTTTTAAAGTAACTAATTGTTTGAACGTAAATGTTAATAAAATGCTTTTAAAATAGACCTCGTTATGTGCGTGTTTAAGTCGTATGGTCAGAGAAGTATTCATAATTTTGGTTAGCAACGCTTTGGTGATTGGTCTCTGGTATAGATGTCTGTGAATGAGGGTGGATAGTGACCATACGATGATCATTCTTTTTTTAATCTTTAATACCGGCAGTTTTTATCCTAGTTTTACTAGCTTACCTAACATTTAAAAGAAAGATATAGCATTTCCTCATAGGTTCCTATTTATAATAAATACTTAAGTGTGTGTGCGTTCATTATTTATTATCATTTATCTAATTACCAAACCAGATTTCACTAACCGAAAGCGTTTGTTACGTAACTCGACAGCAGTTTAAAATTACGTAAATAACCATTAATTATAAAGAATTTTAATTAACATAAATCTAGTACTTTTTTCATTAATTACTTTAATGACCCAAAGCTTTACGAATTCTCATTAATATCAACGATAATGGCTTGTGTCCCCCCCCGCCTCCCTCGTCCTCCGCTATAATAATCTTATTATTAATAACTAGATGTCGCTCGCGGCTACATCCACGTGTGAAAATATAGCAGCAATAAAAACGTTGTCGATTTCTTTCTATCCTTGGTTGCTAGGCAACGCTTTGTTGTTAAACACTTTATTGTAGCTGAAATATACGTCGTAATCAATGAGAAAGACAATACAAACTCAAACATGTCCTCTTTATAATATTAATGTCTACGGATAAAAGGCAATTCGGTTTAAGCGACTTGTTTCCGAATAAAGTGCATCCGGGTTCATTTGCTAATTCCGAAAATGTATATGCTCAATATTGCTTAAAATGTCGCTTAAACCAAATAGAATTTCACTCATCGATAGATTTATATGTTGCAGAAATTAATAAGTTACTAGTCGTTAATCTATCCTGCCGCATCTTACGTCCAAAGGCCCCGACTTAATGCCTGTTATCTCACGATAACTGCTATCGACAATACCCGGGGATTAGCGTTATAAGTGTCGAGGTTCGAAGGTCCAAATACGCGAAATATTTAACTTATTCCTGTCTACCTACGACCTGTAGTGCAACGGAGTCCATACTTGACGGGTACGCTACATTGGAATAAATTTAAATTTCTATCTTTCGTGTACAGAAGAGGTCTGTGAATTAGGACCGTCTGACACCTGACAGTAGAGGAGAATGTATGGATGGAGCTAATGTGATCTGTAGTAGAGATAATTAATAAGAGAAGTATTCTTAATGTTTAATACATTTGAAATAAGAATGATATTCGAAGTTTGAAATTGATAAACGTGATGAAATTTTACAGCCGTTTTCAATATTTTTTTTTTTTTTTTAATAATCTACTTTTTGGTATACCTTAAACTAACCTTACAGGTTACAGATGATAGATAAGACTGGTAACACGTGGAAGATTAATTCCTAACTATCATGTTGACTTCAAGTGAAGCACAAAATATAGGTAGGTATATGTGTGGTAACATCGTACACATACGACTGCCACACGCACACAAGAGTATGTTTTTTGATAATGGAACCGGTAATTTTAAAGAAAGAGGCTTTTTTTTATTTCTGCTTCTAAATCGCACACACTTAACGGAGAGGTCTTGGTCATGGATTGTCTGTTTGTGGTAGCGACCTTGCAAACACACCTCTTCCTATACATCGCGCTGCGTGTACATTTCTATACACACTATTATCATCTTACCAAGGTAGCCTTTAACGGCTTTCGTAAAACGATTACAAATTCCATACTATTGCGACTGCATTATTATTCTAAGACTAACTCGCCGCAGTACGAACAAGAAAATAAACAGAAAATATTAACAAGCGAATGACCTAAGCCTCTGGATGGATGAGAATTACTTCTACATACAATCTTATCAAACGTTATCGACCGCTTATCTATGGCACAGATAATACAAGTTATCTGTTGGCAGCACGTGTACCGTTCATTACGTGACAAGTGACAATTTAAGCTCGGTACCTATGTTAGGTTAGGTTAAGGCTAGCTCGCTCACGACCCGGCTAGTGTGAGTTACGGCTGTTACATACCCACTCCTATTTTACTCAAGTAAGTTGCCTAGCAACCGAAAAGTTAGGGTTTGTTATTTTATAAATCAACTTAACTATCCATAAACGGTAACACATTCATACCACCGCAATAGGATTCCCTGTGTCACGGGCGGCATGGACAACACAAACACGTCACTAACCCCCATGACCCGAGAACAGACATTTATTTGTCACATAAATATCTGCGCCGGCCGGGAATCGAACACAGGAACCCTCGCTTCGCACGCAGAGCTACAGAGCCGTCGATTATATGCCGACAATCGCGGTTCTATGTTGTTCTTGTGGTATCAAAATTAAATTTTGAAGTTTTAGGTATATTTTTCCGTGCACGTTCCAATTTTATACAATTTTTTTTTGTCTCGACTTACGCTTAGCCTTACTCTATTCACTTAGTGAAGCCACCTATGAAGTGCTATATAGCAAAGCAGTACGCGAGGATAAATCTTTTTAAAAACTACATGAATTGCAAGTTATAAGAAAATACATTTCTTTGTCGTCGTGCATCAAAAAAATTATTCAAGGTATAAATTATTAAAAAAAAATATTCTAATATACCTGGTAATACTGGCATTACATAACGTCTTTGAGCACGCATTTACCTGTAAAGAAAAAAAGATTTGTACATTTAATTTGTGAGAGAATTACAAGAATAAGAATGCAAGTTTATAAAATTAAAAACTAAATATTAATCGATTCTTCGACTTCATCATCAGATCCTGGATATCAGATCAGAGAAGACAAAGGAACGGCTCAAAAATGAAAAAAAAAATGTTGCATAGACCATACTCAAGGGAATCAGATATTGATATCATTAATCTCCTAACCTGATATTAATCCATTTCAAGAGAAACACTGCTCACATCAGCCCTGACCATATCCTATTATCAATCGTTCAAAGGTTTTTTGCAACAAAAAAACAAAGATAAGTCGATGCAATTATGCAATCGTATTGATCGTATCGATTATAATCGCTCGATGCACTCAGCGGCGTGAGATGCATGATAATTGAAACGTATTTGTAACACGAAACACTAACCGACTGTATGTATAATGAATCATAACTTCGGGTAAGGGACATGATATAGCAAGCGGAAAAGACCCGGCCGCTGTGACACAATGTAAGGATGGTGTTCTATAGAAGCTTTGGCGCCCCTCTCGCCCAGAGAATACAATATAACGTCTGAACGCGACTTGTCCGCTTGCTATATCATCTCCCTGATACGCCATTACTTGGTATCTTTATTGGATAACATAACTCTCATTTCATTATCAGACTTCTTGGAGCAGAGAATTCTCAGCCTCCTAAATAAGATGATTTTCTATTCACGCTCATGCTCAGAAAATTTACGTTTTTAACAAAAAAAATTTATCGATTTTGTTTCGAATGTTTGAAAAAATTAAGCATTTCATAATCAAAATTTATCGATTCTATTTCGTATCTTTGAAAAAAAAAAATCAAACATTTGACAATAAAATTAATCGATTTCAAATGTTTGCTTGTCTGTACATTGTCCTGTTCGGTCTGTTGTTGTTCCGGACAATATCAAAGAAGGATTAATCGATTTCGATGCGATTCGCTATTGTGTTGCTTGTATAGGTTGGAATAACATTGATTGTTTTATTACAATCGGTTTAAAAATAAAAAGGGAATTATGTCACTACAAAGAATCCTGTGTAAACATGTTTTAATGCGGGTACTAAAGTGTAGGTTTCCCGAAATGAAGCAAATATTTGTAACTGACAATCAATGAAATAATAAATAAGATAAGATAAAATTCTAGTTCTAATTCTGCCTACCTAATTGACCGTTAAATCATATTCAAACGCGAATACAATATTAAGAAAACAAAAAAAATGTTCTAAATTTGAAATATCCGATGCCACAGATTAATAATCACTCAACCATTAGCCCGAGCGCGCATAGATGGTAAAAGTGTACACAGGTAATAAAACACTTGTATGAAAGGCAGTGTCGGAGGCGTTCCGAACTGGTTATTCTTGATCCACGAGGAATACCACATAGTTTTTACGTCACATGCCAGCGTCACCCGCTTCTGGTTCTAGCTTAGCTGTTCCAAGGTTTTATAGTTGGTTACCTGCATAGAGCAATGATTTACAGCACTTTACGACTATTTTATCTACTTGTATCATACTTATGTTGAAAGAAAAAAAAAACGTATTCAATAAAACGGTAATTGTTACTGTTTATACAGACAACGCAGTGTGAACCAGTATTATTAAATCTTACACAGAAGTTCCTTACATAGTGCAAGCACAGATAAGTATTTTTTTTTTATAAAGCATAAAAATTGGCGGTAAAACTTTTTATCTATTTGTATCTTTAAGATATCATTATATTACGAAAATAACTTATAGCTTAAATATCGTATAATTTTCTTGTACAATAAAGAGGATTTTTGTTGTTATTGTTGTTGTTGATGTTGTTGAAGTTAACAATATTGTATCTATTAGAGAAATGTCAAAAATTAAAAATATATCTGTATATTTTTTCACTTGATAGAAGCGTTGTTTAGCTGACGTAGTAAAACCTAGTTGTTCTTTCACGTATAAGAGTTAGAATAATAAAAGTTTTTCTAAGAAAACGCTTTATATTGTAATATACCATAACTCAATACTACCTTACATATATGGATTTAATATACAGCATGTTTCCTTCTAGGAAGATGGTGGTATACTTTTTGTAAACTATATCATCATCACGCCCAATAACTTTCCCACAGCTGGACTCGGGTCTCAATGGGGTAAAGAAACGTCCACAAGCCTGACCAAGTGCGGATTGGCAGACTTCACACACGGTTTAGAACATTATGGAGAACTCACGTGTGTACAGGTTCCCTCACGATGATCACCGAAGCAAGTGATAATTAACTTGTAATACGCACATAACATAAAATTTACATTCATTGTTAATTAACTCATTTTATTAACAAATAGTTTTATTCCAGGTATGAAAACGGTAAGACGGTAAGATATTTGTGCAGAGAAACTTTAATTTTAACTTAATTATAAATTAAAGATTAAAGATAAAATTGCAAAATAAATTAATTATATTTTATGTACGTATTAGTTAATAACATACGGGTAAACCGAAGGCTCGTATTGGTAAAGTGCTCACCACATCACTGTGTATTTAATGATTTAAATACAGACAGGTATATCTATACATTAATACGTGAAAACTTTGTACCTCTTTTACGATAATTACGCGAACGAAAGAGTACGAAATTTGGTATTGTATATGTTTGGAGAAGATGCACAGAAAGCTAATATCTTTCTATATTATCTTCTATTTTATTATTTCGACACAAAGCCAGACACATATACAGTCCGCTCCAAAAATATTTATAGCGATTTAAAATTATAATAGCTTTTAGATCACTCTGTATATATGTCAAAATTCCTTCATTCCAATAGAATTGTAGAAGAATAGATACAAAGATAGACAAACAAATAAATACACGTAGCAAAGCGTAAACCTTGCCTTACATAACGTCATGTAAAATCCAAAATGGCGGACAATTTGAAAACTATTAAAAAACTATTTTTGTTCCTAAAAAGGTAATTACTAGTAATCGACCTTACTTAATATATATATTTTTTTTCTAAAAATGAATTATCTGTATTGTGTATAGGAAGCGGAAGGAATGTATCCTTCATTTCAAGGTATACAGATTATATCAAATTATATTTCATAAGGTATTTGAACCGGTAACGGACCAGGAAATATTTTCGTAAGTAAATATATACTTTTATTTATTTACTGGCTACTTTTACCATGAAAGATCTTAAAACCTCACACCAAATGTGCCATAAAACATGGCGACCATATCTATTAAGACAGGCATGTATCGTTAATTAATAAACCGGCTTTGGTAATATTTAACCGAGAGATTAACAGCGTCGATTTAAAACCACGCGTTTGAAGATTGATCGGTCGTATGGCTATTGAATTTGTTATTGAAACGATCTTAGTAATTTAAATCCTATTTCTTGCCGTTTTACTAAATAAATTATGTGGACTTACTGATTAATAGGAATAATTAAATTGCGAAACATTAAATATTTTACTCGTCGTAAAATCAGCTCGAAGGACCATTAAAAAAGTCACGGAAAAAATCGCAATGGGTATTAAACGCAGTTGCAGGAACGTTGCGGTATTTGGATTTATCCTTGAGGTCGAATCGACCTCTTCCCATGTAATCTGAACGCGGCAATAAGACAAAATAAATGCAACAATAGAAGTAAAAAAAAATCCCAGTATAAATCATCATCAATTCACATGGGAACATTCCCACGATGGTTTTGACAATTGAATAACAATATTAAAAATATTGATCTAGAAGTTATTAAATTACCGAAAACTCTTGATATTCAACCATATACATATTTAATTGTGGTTCGAAATACAAGTAAATATTAAGGAAACATGGGCATCCGTATTCACAAAGAGTACTATAAGGTCTTACAGTGAAATGGAGAGAAAGGCTCGAAATCGATGGCTGGAAATTATTCAATGTATACAAGATTTTCAGAAAAAAAAATGGCGCTGATAAACTCGAATAGGTTAAGTTAGAAACATCAACATCGGAGGGAAGCTCAGTCAACCAGCTAACGTACGTATGTACATATATGTATGACGTGTATATCTATCTATTTATCTATCTACCAGCCTTTTGAAGTCCACTACGCTATAATTTCAACAAAGAATCAAGTTTAAACTTGTTGAATACTGTTGCACAGATACCAGAAACTAACAAAGAATAAATTATCCACTTAATACTAATAATTAGTCAAAATCGTTCAATATTTGCCGGAACAATCGTAAGGAGTTAGCGGGAATGGTTTTATCATTCACTAGCTTACCGCCCGCAGCTTCGCCCGCGTGATCCCAGGCTATCGATATGACTTCACATCAATGATATTTACTTTATGCAAGGAACGTTTTTCTTTTAAGTGTGGATAAAATACGTGGAAACCAAGAAGTTTACATACGATCCTAAAGAAAACGCATTCTCCTTACAAACTTTCATCCCTTATTGCACTCTTTTAAAGCTTTATTTTTACAACAAAATGTACCTCATGTCTGTCTCCTGGTTCTAAGCTACCTTCCCACCAAATTTTTAGCCAAATAAGTTCAGCCGTTAGTGAGTTATAAATGGTGTAACTAACACGACTTTCTTTTATATATATAGATTATTTCGTATGATAATTATGTGAACTGTAAGGCTCTAGACATAAGGACCATATTAGAATACTTTCGTTTTAGTTTATAGGGGCGAGTAGTTGAAGTGAAACAATTCGTGAACCGTATGAGGCAGGAAATTAAATTGATATTACAATACTTTCGTGTTGAGTTAAAGTACAGTTGGACATCAAGTTGCTGTAATGTGCAGGGGTTTTAAGGTAAATTATCTAGAGATGTGCGAGGTTGCGAGGCGTTGAGCAAGTATAATATGCATCCATTGGTGCATCGAGCTTCTGGTCTAGAAACGGGGGCAAATCAGATTTCTTTATTCAGCATGGACAAAATCGTGTATGACTATAATAGCATATACGTAAGCATCACACTGATTCAGAGACGTCGGTACAATTTTTTTTAGGCGATAATGAACTAGTCCCTGGATGACCGAGCTTTGCTTTTTAGTAGTAGCTTTTTGAGCTTTTTAGTAGGTACATCGTGTTTTTTTTGGAATTATATTTACTTATAACAATGTAAATTACTTACTGATGAAGTATGAATAATAATATATTTTGATCTTATCGACGTAAATAATATATTTTTTTTCTTAAAAAAATAAGGAACTTGCAAAAAGAGAAAATATAAAAGATACAATCGGACTTGAACCCGGGATTCTTGCGTTTTAAGACGCCGATTTCCCGACCTAGCTATTTTAACTTCGAAAATAAAACCTAGCTAGATCGTATTATAGCTCCGGAACCCCCTGCATTCAAATTAAAAAAAAATTTTGGAGCCGTTCCGAGATCGTTGATATTACATAATCCAAATAGATAGGAGTATATAATTGTATGAACATCTAAATCATTATTCTTTTTTTTATTTCTTTTTTTCTCTTTAAGTCTAGAATGTTAGATTTAGATTTCTGTTCTCGGTCTGGGTGTATGTGTTCTTGTCTTAATACGTCGATGCCACCCAAGACACAAGAAATCCTGCTTTCACGACGTAACGGAGTCACTATGGGATGATTTTTGTTTTAGAGATAGTTGGGAAGACGACGACTACTATCGGCTACTTTTTACCCAAAAGAACATCTGATTTTTTGAAAAGATCCTTTACGATTTATACTTCAGCCAAATTAAAGAAAGCGTTTTACAAGAAAGCGTTGCCTGGTAACCAATGCTAGACAGAAATTGACAACTTTTTTATTGCTGTTCTTTTCAAACACGCGGGCGGAGCCGGACAACATATATAGGTTACGTATTATTATTTAGTGTATTATTATTTAGTTTTAATATGTTGCTACGGAGGTAACTTTGTTTTGTACACGTGTAATATTAACGTTAATCTTATAAGTAATTAAAATTGCGTGTTAAGTATTAACTAAGAACGTAAAACTGAAAAAAATATAAGTATAGTTATTATAAATATGTTAATGAACTTATAAAAACATTAAATAATTATTAGAGGCTACGTTTTTTAGGAATTGTAATGTAACTAGCTATTGTGCGTGTATTCGCTCGTGGATTTTGTAATTGAGGCTATGAAAAGATTAAAAATATATTAATATATATATTCACATGAAGTGAATAAGTGAAGGCTGAAGTGGCAATGGGCTGGCCATATAGTAAGGACCGATAACCGTTGGGAACGGTCCTTGAATGGCGTCCACGTCTCGGGAAAAGGAGGGTAGGTCGCGCCCTAACCAGATGAACTGACGACCTGAAGACAGCGGGTGCTCGCTGCATTCTGAAGGCTCAGGACCGGTCTGAGTGGCGCAAGTTACGGGAGGCCTATGTCCAGCAGTGGACCTTTAAAAACTGATAGATACATATATGTATATATCTAATGTATCTAATGGCGTTGCTACGCCACTACCAGCTGCCACGGGAATATGTGAAATTAATTAGAAAGACAGTGGCGCCTATCAAAAATTGGTCGTACCCACTTAGAAACCTCCGTGGGCTCTTACACAACAACGTTGCTAAAGATCATCACATGTATAAATGTATCGTTTACGAGTCTATAAAGAACATACAGACAAACATAATTTTTTATATATAAGATATATTATCCTTCAACATAATACCGCCATCGATGGTTACCCCGAAGGTTGACTGGTAGAGAATGCTTTATGCATTAAGTCCATCTTTGATCCTGTATAATATCTGTAAGGTTTAAAAGTTTAAATAAATAAATTCCCTTAACCCTTGTGAGAATTCCGATAGTTTAAATAGTAGATGGTTACCAAGGAAGCCAACAACCAGGACACATATGACATGGATCTCTTCAAAGAGTGAATAGAGTATTACTAAGTTACTACATTCATCACCTCATGATCAGTTTACCATCACGTGGTATTATGGTCAAAAACAACTTATAATAACTAAAACACTACTTTTAAGGAGAGTGTTTTTTGAATCCAGAAGGATTCTAGAGTAGAATCCTGAGAGCTGCGAGGGATTCAAAGTACTCGAGCTTGAAATATGTTCCTAGTAGTAAATACTCTAATTTATATCATCCTGTATAAGAAAATAATTAAATGCACCTTGTATAATAAAGCAAGTACTACTTGATAACGAAACACGTCAGTAAAATAGTCTCATATTATTATTGTACGTAAGTAAAATTATAATTTGAATGTCAAATTACGAACACGGAATTCGAGTGTTTAATTTTTTTTTTAATTGACTCGCCCACGGTTTTCTTTACCATACAGCCTGTAATGTATTCATACAGTATGTGTGATTGATATCTGTGCGAATTTGAACTTATACAAATAATATCTACATTCTAAATTCAAATTTTTTTATCAATAAAGTAAAAAATAGCCTAATGACTCTTGAACTATCCACACACTATCATATATAATATCGCTGCGTTACGCCGTAAAAGGACAAACAAACAAACTCATTTCCAAAAG
>DWPA01005415.1:0-11844 GCA_018251375.1 Calpodes ethlius
TTCGGTTAATCTATTTATTTCACATATTGATTTGACATAAATATAAATAAATAAAATTTCAACTTATAATATCAATATAAAACAATTAAGATACTTTAAATTACGCTGTACAAGCGTCTTTATGCACGCTCTTTCGTAAAACGACCTATGGTTTTCAACGAACTTGACAGCTAAATCGCGGCAGACATTATTCATTGGATACGGACGAATGAATACCTATTCTTCACCTTCCACGGAAATGGAAGCATTTTCAGTACTTTTATGAATGTTTTAAACGAATTAAGTATTTAAGGTATTACCTACACAAAATAGTAAGAAATATTTTTTGTTTTATGAGTAAAATAAAATGGTTCCTTATGCACCGTAATATTTTAATTCATGTCAGTCATTATCTACTAAGAAGTATTTCCTGAATAAGTTATTAGATAAAGCCTGTTATTAAATATAACTAGCTTATTATATTTTATAACACTTTCGCTTCATCGTTATATTCTTATCACCATTATATTATAGAAAACCACATTGTTAACCGCTTTATATATATATTACATAGATAATATTTGCAAGTGTTTTCTAACAATGTAAAAAAGAATCCTAGATTCACGTAGCAAAAAATAAATCAGCCCCATCTACTTGACGTAATTTTTTAATTCAAACACGCAATTTCCGGAGACGAATGAGAGACGCGAAAGCTTGAGCAATAGCCGTTTTACCGACGGAACAAGTACTCGCTCATTTTAATATTTCCAGCTTTTGCCGACTACGATGTCATTAAGCGACTTACTCTATAACTAGCGATAAAATATCTAACGTACATCAAGTTTATTTTAAAGTTATGACCGACTTATTGAATTTTTTTTTAAGAGAAACAAAACGATTCTTGCATAATTATGTTTGAAGAATTCTGTAAATGCTGTCAAGGTTACAAGTGGTACAACATTTATTTATGATATCAGGTTCTTTCTAAAATAGCGTTGATTATGGGTATTGGAAAATTGAAGCGATTTTTTTATATTTTATACAACAGACTTAGGTTGCAGTTAGTTTAATTAAATTATTTCCAGTTTTTATTCGTATTCTTCTTGATCGCACACAACATTCACTACATAAAACACATTTTACTTGCAATACCTCCGAGAATGTGTGTACAAAGTTTCACTATGATTGGTTGAGTAGTTTTAGCGTGAAAATGTAACGAACAAACTTACATTGGCATTTATATTATTTATAGATATTAAATAAAAGGTGTAGTATAGGTACATCATGACATATAATATGTCGACAATGTAGATGTGAATTGTATTGGCAATTAATTTATTAATTATTAAAAGCTACTGAACCTACGTTTCATTTGGACATCTCCCAACCCTCGACCAGTATAAAGGTATGGCGCCTTAATTATCAACACTCTTGTATTACATCGTTGATGATGCGACACAACCCTAGGTGACGCCGTCGAGAACGCAGCGGGGGAAGTAGGGCAATCGGGGGTACCCTCCAAATCTCTCCATTCCACTGTTACATTTTTGTATCCTGCCGTTTTCCCTTCATACTTATCAAGAGAATTCGCTCGGACGTTATTTTGAATATAAAAAGATCACGGATTTATTTGACATTGATTGGAGCGCGATTATAATTTTCCGTAGCGACGCAATTTTACCCTGAAAATTCATTTACAATTTTTCGCCGTCGCTCGATGTTTCTTTTGGAGGGAAAATAAGAGTCGTTACGACTCGACTCATTGGTAACCCTGAAATAGCGCGGATTTCGAAAAATTCCCTCCGCCTACGCAGCGGGATTTCGTTCATAAATCAGTGGATTGTCAAACTGTGCCGAACTCGGCTGATATAAATGACTGCTGCTGGTTCGGATACAGTAGTCTGCTTCGTTTTACATCCGAGGAAAAACTTCGGAAGTTCAGTTCCGATTCAATGACGAAGAGCAGTCAGCGGGAATACGGATCTTATTTCCAATACTACGGCGCTGGCCTCATCGAAAAACTTTCCTTTTTATTTATGTCTGACTAAATCTACCGCAACGTTAAAACTTAGCATGATTTTAGGGTTGTCGCTATTCTAAATTAATTAAAATTTTTAAATTAACCAATCATCTACGTTTTGCACTGTGAGTTATATTTAAAAATTATCAGTACGCGCGACTAAGCTTGTGTGGATTTATAAAACTGTGGGAATTACCAAACTAAGCCAATTTTGCACTATGCCGTGATACTGAAAATCTTAAATGATTTTGGGTGATTCAATATATGATATATGACTATGGAATTATTTATTACTAACACAAACATCATATTACGAAGATAACTTTGTGTAAATGTTTAGCTTAAAGAGTTTGAGATGATTTTTTAAATATATCAATCAGTCAAACCTTGATTCTTCTTACATTAAGCAGATTTCACCATACAAACTATCAAACCCTATTTTTATTCCTTTTCAACAAATATTATTTGTATTTCTCGTATAACTTCATTCAGTATTTTTAATAATAATTATATAGTATTCAAAATTAGAAAAACTTTATTTTCCTTGTTCTTTACCTAATTTCAAATTTTTTCATCCATTATAAAAGGAAAAAACCGTTATGACAGATGGAAAGACAGATACACGAATGATCCCTTAAGCGTTCAATGTTTTCATCAAATTTATAAACACGTAAAAGTATATACAATTTAGTCTTACTAAAATTTCCGTTTTATTATCGTTGAACAATTAAATTACTTCCTGTCGAAAATATTTTCCGATATATTATTAGATACTGAAAACAATGAAAATCAATTGTGGTCTACCACGGACCACGGTAAAGCTAAATAGTGGTGTTTGCGAAAACTATAAATATGCCGATAATATTAACTTTGATATTTTGTCAATTAATATATCTGTGTAAGCAGTGATAGCCTTGTGGTTCGAACGTTGGTTTTCCGAACGTGGGGCATGAGTTCAAATCCTGCACGCATCTCTAATTTTCAAAAAAATATGTACGAATTACAAGTTAATTATCACTTGCTTTGGTGAAGGAAAACATCCTGAGGAAATCTACACACCCGGGAGTTCGCAATAATGTTCTCGAGGGTCTGTGAAGTCCACCAATCCGCACTTGACAACGTGGTGGGGTATAACCAAACTATGTGGGAAGACCCGAACCCAGCAGTGGGACAGTTATGGGTTGTGATTGTAATATATATATAATATATTTATGAAAAGTTTTATAATAATAAACAGACGTAAAATGATAAAACGACAATTATATTTAATCTTCCACGTTGGCAAGACATTCAGGAAAAACTAGATAGCAAAATAGTGAATTACATTAAAATAGTTTAAGCTTTCAGCATTGTCAAGAGATGTTTTGACTCATAAATCACGCGTAAAGTCCACCTATTATTCTCGCAGTTAAAAATAATAGTAGCAATGTGAAAAATAATATGACAAGTTTGTCGATACGCCAACTTTCCGGAGAGCGTTTAGACTAAAACAATTTGTGATATTTTACTCTTTACGGACTTGACTGGCCGCTAAAAAATATATTTTTTTTTCATTTATTTAGATCAGATGAACAGATAATTAAAAGAAATAAGGTACTTGTTGGGTCCAAAAGGCTCTTTTCAATTCTTAATATAAGTTATGAAAAGACAGTTTTCAGCAGTGGACTTTGAGACTGAATGGATTATATAGTATATAGTGTCTATAAAGGAGTATATAGTGAGTGGAATATATAGATGAAAATATATCTATTGAATTATTCTACCGACTGCCAAGTCCATTGTACAACAATACTTTTACGCTGTAAACCAATAAACTATAACACAGGCACCTGTCCTCCCCTTAATGAGCAGGCAGCCTAGAAAATCGTTATTGTAAGTAAGGTCAGCGAATAATTAAACTCAAGAGTAAAGCCTATTATATCACAACATCACTAGAATACTTCTTCCGATAATCTGTAAACGTATTTACTCGTAGGTATCTGTTTTTGAGTACCAACGACACAAAGTTCGTTTAAATAAAACAAAAGCAAAGAATAAGCGCCGTTAGATAATTGCATTTATTTCTGCTCGCCGCCCACCAACTCTAAATGCGTTCTGGAATTTTCATTTCTCACAATTCAATATAAGTTTACAATAAACATTCTTAGAATGTATATTAGTTGTTAATATGAGTGAAGCCATAAAGAAAAGTATTTTCATGGAAATGTAGATAAGTAAATTTTATTGTATTTGAAGTGTATCCACTTTCCACACGTACGATTAAAGATGGAGTTGTAGTAATGATATCATCATGCTATTGAAGTTTTTATTACACTACTTGGATATATTTTAGTTATGAACTTAATAAGGGTCGCCATGATCAGCCTTGGAAAGTTCACTGCTGGATATAGGCCTCCACTAACGTGCGCCACTATCACCGGTCCTAAGCCTTCTGAATCCACGAGCTTACTTTAGCAGAATGCATAAGAATATTGATAAGTGATTTGTTCTGCCCAGAGGCGTTTTTAGTTACTATCCTTCTAGACCGTAAAAGATTAATACGTATAAGACCGTATAAGACGTATGAATAACCTAATTTAGTTTAACCTTCATTAATGTGATCGCAACATTAATTCGGCATTAAAAAAACATATTGGTAATATTTTCCTCCAAAAAATACAGGTTTAAGGAGAACAATAAAAAAGAAACAAAAATACCATATTTTCATCGCCTTTATATATCTTTATTGTTCATTCGTATCATTCACAACTATAGACATAAAGAGTTAAAAAAATGTCCAATAAGTCCTCTATTTCACCTACATTCTACCTACTTATTCTCATTTGTTTATTTGTGCCAAAGACAAACCTCTTTGAATATTCTAACAAAATAAATTTGTAACTGGCTTCAATTCGACTTGTCGTTGATAAATGAATCATGCAGTAAAGAAAAAGATTTCTTCGAATTTAAAAGGTCGCCTTTCTTCTGTTCTATTCTTATAGTTACTAACACTCCAGTAATAAGTATAATTCTAGTTCATCGCACTTCAACAGTAGACTGCAAAATAATATTCATTGCAAGAGAAATTAATACACTACATGTCCACGCCATGGTATTCAAACGAATTTGATAGAAAAAAAATCACACAACCCCAAAGTTATAAAACTGTGAAACTCATAACAAATTTTCACCGTCGCCTATAAAATAGTTTTACGAGCTCCAAATCTAGTTACGTATTACAAATGTTCCGGTGTGCGTTGAAAGTGGGAAATGAGGGACTTTATTCATACCGCACTGCGTCATAAAAACTCAAATTACACACATGCCTTGGAAAATTGTTATTGATTATTTATGGCTGATGAATGAAGATTCTGTTATAGAGCGCTGTAAAGTGTGTCTGTTGCAAAAACACTGTGAGCTTTGATTTTAAACTTACGTAATTACGTATAAGTACAGTAGCCCAGTCATGTCGTGCTGTGAATAACTCTATAATTTACGACATACAACTATCATTCATCAAGACACGAAAGCAACTTTAATTTAACTAATTTTAATACTTAATTGACACTGGCTGGTTAACAACCAAACAGTAGATTTAAAAAGTTTTTTTAGATTTTTAGAATTAGAGTTCAAATAAAGAATGTCGACGCACACATTGAAAAGTTTAAAACATGTACACAAACAATACATGTCTAGTATTTACAGCATTCCCACACATCGAGCGGATGTTACGTGATCAGTGCATTTTACGTATTCCATTATTCCGGGTGTCACTCATTTGTCACGCGTGAGTCAATTGTGTCACGGCCCAAATATTTGCGAACGAATATGAGCTAGAGAGTTGAAATTGGGTTGCGTAAATGGGGTATCACATTATACGGGCCCGCGTCACGTCTGGATCTTAAGGCTGTGTTGAGTGTGTTCTGACAATACAAACAAGGAAACCGGAGATGATTCCTCATGAATGTACCTTAAGGCTGTGTTCTGACAATACAAAACAGAAACGTCGTGCTCGCGTCAAGCGAGATGAAGCTATATGTAAAAAAGAGATAAACGCTGTAAATTAACCATAATTATATTATCACCCTCGTGAACATCGGAATTATGTCAACATCTTGTGTCGCTTTTAGTGAAAAGTCAGTACGATACCTAATAGTAAATAAACTTACAAAGGACTATTTCGATCTTAATCCTCTAGAACGACAATAAATTTGTGGCGGTGCCTTAATTGCAGTTCATTGCATGTAAATTAGCTACGTCTGTCCCAATAAAAATATTGGAAAGTTCGTCCCAGCTCCCCGCCTCAGCGACCACCTACGTATTTAAATTAATTGTATTGAGACGAAGCTCATTCCCATATCATAATAATATGTATCATTCATCATTGACGATTCAGTATTTACTAACGTTTCTGTAAGGACAAATATATGTTAAAATTTGAGCACAATTATAATTTAATAATGCCAGTTCATAATTATAAAATGTATTTTATGACGTATTCATTGTCGTAGTCATTGTTAAACATTGGCCAATGTGTGAATATGGTATAGGACTGTATATGTCATTTAAGAAATAAAACGCATCGTTTTAAATCACGGTACGAAAGAAATACTGATACGTCCAAGTGGGTAAGTCCTTTATATAACTTGCCCTAACACTAGTCAAAATTAGCAGTGATGCCTTATGTAACTTATAGTATCGGAATACAATACCACTTCAAGCGGATGTATTCACCAACAATAATAATCATATAAATGCCAGTCGGGAATCGGAGACTTGTACTACCTAGACAATGTTCCTATTAACTAGACCACAGAGTCATGCACCGCTAAACTGTTCTCATGTATACAAACGCCTAATGTGTACGAATACCAACTCCTATTGTATACGAATACAACCGCCTAGTGTGAACGAATACATCGCCTACGCGTGTCGTTTCCAATCTCACGTAACCAGGAATTTGAACTACTGAGAATGCTTTAACGCGGTCCGACAAAACCGCACGTCAATGCGAGTTAGTGTCCGGCGCAACACAATTTCTATTTCCGTTGTGAATACGGATTCTTTTTCACGACACCGGCCTTGACTTCACGTGCTGGATAGCTAATGAATACTCTCAGGGTTTCATACAATTCATTTTTAATAATTAAAGTTAAAAGATTTTAATAATATATACTGGTTATATGCTGATTGGTAGACTCCACTCACATTTGAAAACATTACGGTGAATTCTGAATGCTATGAATATTCACTGACAGATTTTTTTTTCTTAGTTCATGAATGCTAAAGATATAGTATTGTGTGGTCCACGCCCCTCGTGACACAGGGGGTCCGTGTTACGTTGTTGGGTATGATGATATGATCGAATATCTATTAAAGTGTTTAAGTATTTTCCCACTAGTATAATTAATTACTAGCAATGTGGCAGACCATAAAAAGTTTCACGTTGCTTTAGCACAGTTTATTGCAACATTGGCAAATTGACATTATTAGTTCAAAGTATGAAAGAATATTATTCATATCCTTACGTGTCTTCAAAGTAATTTCTCAAGATCATTTAATAAAGTATTCGATTATTAAATTAGAATTAATAATTTATTATAAAGTCTCATGCTTATATAAATGTGATACAAAGTTTAATTCCTTTATGCTGTATTTTTCAAAAATTTTACGTTAATACACACGGTTAAAACTATCACGAGAATATTTATATTTCTAGATTAAAAAGTTCTAAATGTGTTGTCTGCGTGTGTCTATGAAAGTTTCACATTAATTTATTCGCATAAATATTTCTAATAAATAATCTTAACCATTAGAAATTCTAATTCTACAAAATATTATGTACTAAATTGTTATGGTACTAATATATATTAATTAGAGTGTTTTTATACATATTCCTTAAATATTCTAAAACATCGTATGGATGTGATAATCATATTACTCTGTGCATGGGAAATTTCAAGTGTATTAGATTGACTTACATTTTAGTAAAGGTATTTTACACACGTAGAGTCAGCGCACGAAAGTTTGTTCCGATAGAGAGTTTATTTATCCGATACAGTCCATTAGGAAGCCCTTCGTCCCTTTCTAATAGACTGGAAAATTTAAATACTACGTTGGGAAGCGTGTAAGAAAGAGAGCGCATTATTTTTCTACATCACATCAAAATATTTTGAACCTTACGCCACCGAAATAAAATAAAATTTATATATTCTATATTTTTTGTACACAATACATTTCCTTGATACTATATTTTCCTTGTATTTTAGCATGGTTAGTACTTTCGTTTTCTATGACAACTCTGCCACAGCGAAACGTAGACGCGTGTTAGAAATAGATAAACGGAAATAAACATGCTATGAACTTGTCCCCAAAAAATTGTACTGCTATTTAAATAAAAAAGGGTCCTGTTTCACGGTACATACAATTATTATACCGGTTTAAACTGGTATGTAACGGTAAATCATTATCACATCATTAAACCGTTATTTGATCTTGATTAACATCATTTTCGCCGTGATGGATTTGTTTCCATTTATTGATATTTCGAGGAGCTGCGAGGACGTGATCATAATAAAATTAGACATGAATTATCTAAACATATATAAAAGGAAAGGTGTCATATATAATAAGAACCAACTGAGTTATCATGTATATAAACCAGTGTTAATGCCAAATTTCATGTATAGGGAGTAAAGATAATATACTTTTTTTCTGTAACTTTTTTTGTAACTAGACGATTTGCCTTATTTTTTCCATTTAAAAGTGAAAATAAAAGCTTATTGATGTAACATTTAGCCTAAATTATTTTAACAAAGTAATATTTATTATTTAAAATTAAGTTAAGCAGCATCTTAAGCGTTAAATTATCTAAAAAATATTGATTTCTGTATGAGAGAGTATATTTTTCGTGAGATTAAAATTTGTAGTCTATTTTATGCATGCAAGTATTAATTGGATTAAGAATTTCATAACGAACTGTCTTCGATTAAACTATATGGATTAAGGGACGTAGCCAAAATGTTAGTATTGTACAAAATTCCATAATTAATATGTATGGTTTTTTCCATGTATAAACGATCTTTTCGATTCACACAATATTTTATATTGTGTCCACATGTTACTCGCCGTCTCCGGACACAACTGTAAATGCCAAATCTAAGGGAAACTTAATTAGAAAAGATAAGAAAAACATTAATTTCATAAAAGATTCGCCACAATTCTTTACAAACATAAATGCTTAAAATTTAATAACAACACATACGCAGATAAAAGGGAGGTAGAATAATTACGGCGAGGATTAGTTGAAAAAGGTCACATTCAGCCTACATCGTGATGAAGAACCAAATGTCACAGGTTTTCATGTGGTATTAGTTCAGGCTAGACAGCTACCATTAAAAATCTCTAGAATATAAGCGAGTGGCATATATACAACTATTAATAGTCGTATACAGTGGTATATTGGCGTACGAGATAACATAAATATTATATTATATTGGGCATATCGCTGCCAGGTACCATAGACTACAACTCATGTCAACCTACCAAATATATTGATCGTACGTGAATAGAAGTGGAAATTAGAATTAATGTTCTGTGGTATTAATTATTCTCAAAATTAAATCTACAGAACATTGTAATTTCAAATTTATTCTGTCTCGTGTAACTTTAGAACTTTATATAGTAATTGGTTAATTTAGTATAGAAATTTTAATATAGTAACATATATAAAAAAAAAATCTGAACAAAAATAAAAATATTTCAAGTATTTATATGAAGTGAAAATAAATATTCTATTAACGTATAACGTAACGTAACGTAGTACCTTAAACGTAATATTCTACGACTCAATGCACTGAATCTATACATTGAATATTTTTAAATCTTTTATTTAAATTGCAACGTTTGTTAGTTTGTTAAAATGTTGCAATCTGTTTAAAATGTTGTCTGGTCAAATCTTGCAAGCTGAATTGAAACTACTTCTACATACTTACTTGAAATTTGAAACATTGCTTTAATTCCGTAAAAATGTATCTCTGTGACAAGTATGACCTGATACATATTTCATTTAGAAAAGTGGCTATAGACAAAGGAATTACTCAATGATAAACAACACTGTTACAATTTTTTTTGCAGTACAAAATTTTGTTGTTAGTTTTTGAGCCTATGCATTTATTTTAATTATAGATTAACCTACTTTGAATTTGGAATTTAAAACCCGAAATATTTATCCTTAAAAAAAGAAATAAATACGTATATCTAAGTTCTTTTTGTGCACTTGCCTAATATTATGCAATACGTATTTTACTTAATTATTTTTATTATTTATGTAAATAGTCATAAACGGAACGTGGGAAGTGAAAAATATTTTATTTTTTTCTTTTATTTTATATTATATTGAAGTTTTAACAAGACGTAAACCGAAATTCAAATTAATTGGCATCGGCATGTTCGTACAACACAATGATATCTTTATGGCGCATTAACGGGCTTCTTCGGATTCTACTAGATTATATCGATACTAAATTATCCATTTATTTAACACTGCGATATTAACTGTACACATTACTTATAAAATCGTCGGAACTTGTCATAGAATTTAAAATTAGCTAGTAATAGTATTATTTTAAGAATTAGAACATGCGATTTTAAATGTATTCCTTAGGCTACGATTAAAATACCTGCTTTTTAAGTATGCTTTATCCTAGGATTAAAATACATACACGAAAATTTCGTACAATAATTTGTAGTGTTTACTACAAAATCACTCGTATCAATCACCAAGTTTATTGTTGCGTAGCATTCTTATAATACCTACTTTGATTTGGATAAAAAACAAAATTTTAAAACAAGGTGTACTTATATATTTAAACCGAATACCAAGACAATGAATCCAATTACATTAATCCGACTAAACGTGTTGGTCTTGGAGATAATGGAAGGTCGTTTTTATATGTATCATGTTGATAGAATTCGGCTGCCGGCTCGTTCACTGGCCGGAGAGTCTTGGCTCGTCGACAATAGCTCTACGTCGCTCTGGCGCTGAAATATTCCTACCGACGACAAATTCTGAATGTATTGTTTCGAACGGCTGTTATAATTAAGCCAGACTTATAGGAAGTGTTGACGATTAATAAATGTTCGAGTCTGATACACCGTTACACATGACCTATTACGATTAATTGAGTGTATTTCTGTCTGTAATACTTGTTTATGATAAGATACATCCGGTATATTGGTGTGTATTGTTCTGGGAATTTTCCGATATTATTAACTTGTCGAGTGATTATAATTTCCACTATGTATACATCATATTTAGGATGTTATAAATACGTAAACATATAAAAAATGCAATGATATTTTACTAATGATAAAAATAATTGTTAAAGTTATCATAAACCGGAATTGTACTCGAAAAAGCATTAAATTAATGTATCTTTTAATTAGAAGGCAATAATTGAAAGATTAATTATTCAAATTAATACATTTATTTAAATAACACACACAATTCGGATTAGGTAACTATTTTTGCCAGATTTATGCATGCCATGCAATATTTTTTTAATTGGAGGGAGACAGATCGGATTTTTTTTTCCACAATAACAATAACAACAACAGCATCATTATTTACATTCGTGTATATTCGTTATATCCACTTTGTATAATAACAACCACTTTACACACAAGACCAAATGTTCAGTGATCTCTTAACTATGAATGATCAGCCACTATCTTGAAAAGTCCTGATACTGTACAAATTTTTTTTTACAAAAAAGTTATTTAACATGTTGTTTTTGTTACATAGTTACATTGTATTAATGTTATATATTTACAATTTATTGTGTGCATCACTAAAAATTTTGTCG
>DWPA01005416.1:0-11843 GCA_018251375.1 Calpodes ethlius
ATAACACATCACTAACACCCATGACCCGAGAACAAATATTTATCTGTCACATAAATATCTGCCTCGGCCCGGAATCGAGTCCAGAACCCCTCCCTTCGCAGGCAGGGTCACTACCAACTAGGCTACGGGGCCGTCAAAATTAACACGAAATCAAAATTTCTTCGATAGTATCTGAAACGATTTCAGTGCGACTAAAAGTTTCAAGGATAGAAACTCCGCCTCAGAATCAACGGGTAAATTTAGGCAAATCTAAAGAAGTGCTAAGAAAAACCCGGTTCTTCGTTTCCATCACATTTGACTAGCCAAACATTCCACCCTTAACCTCGCCTCCACTATCTACCATTGACTTAAATCAGTGAGTTCTCTGAAAAAAGCAATTTCTCTTTCCCCCTTTCGACCCCCCACTTTTTACATATTAAGGAAGCAATAGTATGCAAATTTGATAGTTAGTTTTATTTCCAATAGTAATACGGAATTGATAAGATGTATAAATATACATAATTTTCTATATTACAATAAATTCAGGTAAATTTCAACGCTATATTTCTTAAAAAATGCTTAGTTTTTTCATTCGGCAAAAAAATTTCAAATGTTCCACATCGGATGATAGACAAACTTCACATTCCTTCTGCTCGTTTTTTAAGCTTTTTCCAAATAATAATAAGTATTACTGAACATCCATTACCAAATACTTATTAAAAAAGTGCAGGTGTTAAGATACAGTTGGCGTAATGAAAAAAATATTAATTTTTTGTATTTTGAAATTTGAATATCGATGCATACTTCTGACAGTTAACATAATATTCAATTGGTATATCTCACTTATCATTCACTTAAATAGCGAATAAGATAATATTTAACATTTTTTCATTAAGATTTAAGTTACAGTCATATACCTACAAAAAATGTATTATTTTTTTTTTCAAAATACATGATCATATTAAATAGGTATCTACGTAATACAAAAATGTTTAAAATGTATTAATAGTATTCCATTTGCAGTTATATTGAGTTGCTCAAGTTACAGAGTAACTTAGCAAGTCGAAACTAACAAGTCCCAAGTCCGTTACACAGCGAGACTGCGAGATGCTGTCACCGCATCCTGCTGTATGGGCCATTACACTTTATTAATTTCACTGTTACTAACACTTGAAATAATATTCTCTGCATTTAATCTATCCATTATTATTATAAAAATTTGAGTGATCGATCTTTTTGATGGTCTCTACATGAAAGGTATTCAAGAAAAACTATTATTTATCATAAAAACATTTTTTTTTCTCTTTGTTTATACGTCTCTCATTGTTAATATCAGAAACGGTTTATTTTTACCGAATTAGAAGTCATTTTCACTGATGTCTATGTTTATCTATGTAAAGTTCGGTTACTAAAATTATTATGCAATCGGTTAGCCGATAAAAAGGAGGCCAATGAAATACATCAACTTGAAAAGTAAAATGCAGATATTTTTACGAAAAGTAAAAAGCATAGGCTGCTCGAAACAAACAAACACATATAATTTACATGAAAATTAGATGAAAGAGGTATTAGTATTATAAAAGAAACTATTTTTGATAAATAGCTTATAATACACAATCTTTAAATTGATTTAAATTAAACGTCATTTCAATTTGCTAATTTTCTCTGCAACCAAAGGATAGCAATTCTCATTTTACTTACGGTGCTTTGTGAGGTAGTACCACAGAAAAAAATATACTCATACTTCAATCCTAATACTAATGTATATTTGGGAATGTATCTAATAGTTTGATGCATACATACATGAAGATAATATAACACTTTAATTACAGTTTCAATGGATAAAATACATCATTATTTCCACTCACGTGTATAGATAGCATCAGCGTTAATAGTGATGGTTATCACAAAAGCGGTGCTGGTGATGGTTTGCATTTTGTTGATTACACGTTGTTTAATATGAGTTGATTCCCAAAAATACTATAACCAATATTGTTCAATATATTTTCTCAATATTATGAATTATGAAAAATAACTATATCATATTTTGTTTTTCTACTATAGTTTAGAAATGGTGTTTCATTATTGAGAAGAAAAACGTAAGAAACTTTTAGCTCATACTTTAAACTATAATATCAAAGTCAATGTTTAACGTTTGGTGTTCAATTATATTTTTTAATTCGATTGTTAATATGATAAACTTTAAAGACTACTAGATGATTAAATCAATGTAGGAGAATAATAAAAATCATGATTAATATATTTTCCAATTAATTATTTCTACTTCGTGCTACCGTAATTACTGTAAATCAAATTTCATAAATCGCCTAATTATTCGCCTAATGTGTAATTATATCCTTCACGGCCACGACACGATAGACTTTACTCAACCTCACAAAAAGAAATATAACTTCCATAATTACAATTCCGAATATTAAAATCAAATTAGCGACTTGAAATAATTACACGAATTACAATTACAAATAGCTGTGTAACCGGACATTTAACGCAGTTTTAAAACACGCAATATTCACAAGTTTGTGAGATAGCATCGGCGTTAAAATGATGGTTATCATAACAGCGGTACGGGGGATTGTTTACACTGTCGTAACGCGCAGGTGTCGCCGCGACCTGTCACGGTTCTAGCTAGATAAGCTAACATAATAAATTTGTGGTTCGTAAATCGACTGCATACATGATAGTATTAAAGTTACGAGTAGTTAAAGGTATCGTTATAACGTGGATAATCTATAATTGTGCCACTCACTGTTTTAATGTTTTTAATTATCGTGTAATTTGGTTGTAACATAGATTAAAAAAACTTTTTTTCTGGATACTATACGATGCAGGTGAAGTGTGTTTTGCTCAAATAAAGATGAATATACATAGCTTTCGTGAAGACAATATCGGTATTCGAGACCTTTCCTTTCTTAAATCATTGGTATCAACCATTCCTTCGAATTATGTAGAAGTAGGTATCTATTTTAAAGAAGTAAATTTGAACCCTATAGTATGTAGCTTATCAAGAGGCGTATTAAATCTTGTATACATGCATCTTAAAACAAAAATTTCTTGAATATATTTTAGATTAAAGTACCTTAAAACTCAAGTACTACTTAGACAAAACCTACGTAAAATTTAAAGGGAACGTTGAATTAACAGTTTAGATAAAAACAAGGATGTAAGCATAGCTAAGTGCGATTTTGCACGTAGCTCATGAAACACAATTCGTGACTAGACGATTTCAAGTCTATCGGGTCGAGTCAGATTGAATCTGGAAAGCACGAAAACGCACCTAACGCACGCAAATACCAGTACATTGCTCGCTACGTATGCTAAATATATGTTAAGATAATTTTCATTACCATTCGGTTCTGTGGCGGAAATCAAAATTCTCTGTAACATTATTTATATTGGTAACGTGTACTCTCTCTCTATACTTTATAATTTTAAATATCAAATCATCCAATTCATAAGTTTTAGGTTAATTCAATGTTAAAAATATAATTAACAACAGAACCATTTTAAATTGAATGTTAGAACTATTTTCAATGGTAACTATCTTCACCCAAAATTGTTCTCGTTTATAGGTATCAAAAGTGATTTAATACATTAATTAAGACCACAGATCGAGATTCACAATTACATAGGCTTCTATAAACAAACTTGATTGCTTTACAAAAACTCAAATAACTAAGGCAGTGTCTCAAGTAGAGGTTCATTTGAATATCAAAGACGAAATTCAAATTACGGCGTTTACAATAAAGGCTCAGCCGGTACGGTATTACGGGCTGATGTAAATTTCCGATACTCATTTCGAGGATGAAGTGTGGATGTCTGCGTCGCAGTCTTGAATTCAAACGCACAAATAATTCAGACGGTCTGTATATGCATTTTAAACTCGAACAATTTCAAAAGTTTCTAAGACTATCTTTCCCGTTAAGATTTCTATATCTCGCCCAATCCGCACTGGAGTGTGATGGTGAAATACGGATCAGACACTTTTAATTATAAGAACAGGACCGATCTAATCAACTAATACGTTAAAGTTGAAAGATCTAGTGGCGACGTGAATAGATTTTTAATCAAGAATGTTATTATAAAAAACCTCACAATTATTCTACATAATTACATATAATTTTACCGGCATTAGAACTAAAAAAATATTAGCGACTAAACTATCGTAGAGTCAACTTACCCTCATGATGCTCCGGTTCGGAGCGAAACACATGTTGGTGGTGGTATGTATGTTGGTATATACTTTAATCTCTTGTAGTGCATGCTTTCCTTTGTGGGAGGGAAGAAGGTACCACGCATGTTTTCAAGTGTATACCGTACATACATTTTAATATATCATATTATAAATATATTATAATATTATTATATATATATTATCATATTATTAATATATATAATTTTAATATATTCATACATTTTAATCACGGATTGTTGCAAAGTAGTCTAATAATAGATAAATAACAATGGATTTCCGCAAAATATCGCCAGATACTATTAACTATAAAAAAATATTATTCCTTTTGTGTTTATAATTTCGTAGGGTGGTAATTATTATAGTTATTTAGTGCGAATTATCCTTGCGCTTAGATATAAAACATTGAAATTACTTTCTATCCTAACACAAAGCTTTTACGTTTGAGAATTTATTGTAATAATGTATTTCCAAACTTTTCAGTTTCTTTACAATGTACATAAAGAATGTATATAGACATGATCAGTGTTCAAGCGTATTTTCTAAATTACATTTTATTTAAGTACGGTTCAAAGATTTACCATCTTTATTTTATAGTCAAACAGAATTAGTGCCGCTTTAACGCCCACACAACGTTTATAGTTGAATACACAGATCTTGTCTTGTTTTATTTATATATTTACTGCATTGGCGGAGTAGTATGCTTCAGACTTTGTAAATTACAAGAAAAATACTGTGCACTCTAGTGTATCCTTAACGGGATCGAACTATTTTTGCAATCAAAATCTCGGGGAAATTACAACACATTAGGGTCGTACAACATTAATGTTACTGTTTCCTCACAAAACACAAAGAAGGCTCACTCACAGTCAGTTGTTTTTCGCGCTTGCGGTAAAACACAATATAATATTAAAAACACGCAAATCCTCGATCTTTCGGCACGTTTTTGGTAAATATAGCGGAAATGTGGATTGGAGAGAAACTCCGGTGTCTTTCCTTCAACAATTGTTCAGTTGAATTTATTTATTTATAATTAATCAAAAAAGGTTGGATAGTATTAAAAAAGCTACAATCACTTTCATCACAAAACTAAACTAGTCCATAGTAAGTTACTTCTAGATAAATAAAATGACCTAACTGATAATAAATATTTCCGTAGTGAATGTAAAAATATCCCTAGAATAAACTGGGGAGATAAGGACCAAAATATAAGTCAATACTAAAGCAAATAACTGTAAAGAAAAGCTTTGGAAGTGCGTCACTCGCTTTATCTGTCCCTTATGACCCACAATTTATTCGAAGCCTTTACGGTTGACTTAAATGCCAAAGCAAAGCAGCCTAGTCGCAAATCACACTTGTACCTACTTTTTTGCCCTGCGAGCTTCAATTAAAGAAGACATTTTATCTACTGAAAAAATGTTTTGTTGTTATCTTACTAAACTCGAGTCTTGGAATAAATATTTAAGATAAAAAGTGAAGCCAGTAACTCTTGTATAATAGCCACATTTTGCTAATTGATTGAAGTATTGTGTCAGATATTTTCTTGCGTTAATGGTATCCCATATTCAAGAGAGCGGTCAGAACAAATCTTTCACTGCAGACAATTGGAATATATTATAAGTTAAATGATTCACGTCCCGTTAGGTAATCTCTGATCTCTGTATATCTGCTTTAGCTGCATTACAAATTCAAATAACAATAAAGTTCACAACTTTCTTCAAATCTGACATTGAATAGCTGAACTTTCTTTATGTTATGTTTTCCATTATACTTACCAGCCTTGATCTCCTTCAAATAAACTGTTGACTTTTTATCAGCTATCAACATAAGACACTTTAAGTGTGTAAAAGGAATTTTAATGGCTATTGACCTGGAAGTCCAATGGTGATGAATTTGGTCTCCTGCAGAGCAAAGGATCCTGAGATTGATACCTGATAGAATACGCTTATGAAACAAGATGTTTACTCACGAGTCGTAGGTGTTTGTCTATAGCATTTAAACCTCATGGCAACCTAGTTACCTGCTAAAAGTGTCAACATTCCTACATTCAGAAATCAAAGTTCAAAATAAAAGTATAAGATTAAAATTGAAATCATCCCAGCTCCTTTATCGGTAAAGTGACATTTACAAGGAGCTAATGGTCGCGATCCGTTTTTTTATTACTCCCTGCAATGTTTCCTGTTGCATTTTCCTTTTCCCTTTGAAATATTCTGCTAATTAAGGAAGGAGTAGAGGCTGAAGATTTCCTGCTGGTCTTACAGATTACTATCTCGGAGAAAAATGTTACTCATCGTCGCCGTTAATTTTTGTGGTTTATCTTTTTATTCCGTACATAAATAGGGGTGCTAGTGTAAATGGGCTGCATCATTAGTGTGGATATTCTACAGTGAGTCGAGAAATGTTAGTATATTTCATTAAATTTAATACAAACCCGCTATAGTAGAGTTTCCACCGCAAATATTAATAGAACGTCAAGGTGTTTTAGTGAAAGCAGTTTGGATCAATTAAAGTCGAATACGTTTTTGATTCAATTGCTTCTAAATACTTTTATTTTAATTCAACAACGAAGTAGATACTAAGCATAACCTCATTTAATTATATGAATGGATTGTATTAAATGGCTATACAGAAAACAAGTGCATTTCTTGCTTGTAACAGTTTAGTGTATTTTTCGTTTACGGAATTTTTATATTTATTTCGAACAAATGTTCAGATTTTAGTATATCATGATATCTTACGCCTAGTAGTAAACTGTAGTCAATTGAAGCACTTGCGGGTTTTAAAGTTCTATAAAAAAATTTATTCTAGTCAGTAGCTGTTCGTGAAAAAGCAAATCGGAAGTCACATGAGATTCTCATAAAAGTAGTTACACTATCAAAATTATAGTTATATAACATTTGGATAAGCGTTACCTTCCTATTTTAAGGCAAAAAGGGTAATTATTTTCTATTTGGGTCAAAATAAGCGACTTTAAAATAGATACTGATATCCAAGATCGTATATTAGGCAAACGTTTCAAACCCCACGATGTTATGATTAAGAAATACTTATTCTGACAGAGCGAAAACTAACAAGCTATGATTATTATTAAAGAACCACTCGGCAATCGAAATTCGGCTGTAATACAATGTGCCAAGAGGTTACTTTACATTGTCAGTTTTTAATGTTTTATTTTCTTTAATAAATGTCCTTGCAAAATATATTAAATACAAAATTAAGCGTTCTATACTTTTTCTATTATGTTCATATTATATTAACTAAATCTCATACTCCTTTGCACCTACATTATTCTTAAAAAGGGTACAAAGTTTTTCTCTTTACGTATTAATATATAGATTGCAGAAATATTATGTGAATTCCTATATTTTCATAAAGCTTCTATGTTAGCGCTTTACTAATTAAAAATAGACGAAATACTAGATAATTTATTAATCAATGGCTAAATAACGGTCAGCTATATAAAAATCACTGAATATTCATCACGTCTTTTCAATGAATACTGCTGTAAACAAATGTACGTGTAATTTGATGCACGTACAGCTCTACTTTATATGAAGCTGCATCGAGATAGGTAGGAATGAAATCCGTAGCATTGTTATGCAAATAAGATGGTTGGGCTTGCTACGGTAGGCAAGACAAAGCTACGTTGACGGCTGACATCGGCTTCAAGCACTATAACCGAGTAATATCTTCCCAAACATTGTTTCTTGTAAGCGTATGAATTAGGTAGCCGAAGCTCATGAATTCGTTTATCCGTAGTCTAAAATTTTATATCTTACGCTAACATTGCATTACAGTGAATATTTTGAAGTTCCACTAATACTTGTTATATTTTATCGCATCAATAAATATTTTTTTGAAGTCGGTTATACAAATAATATTAGAATATACTCGTAGGTATTTCATATTTACTCTGGGGGTGTAGTATCAGTTTCATGCCAGCCTTGTGATTGAAGGCGAGGGAATCACTAGAGGTTTTTATATTTTCGGCAGCCATGGTCCTATTTGCATAATATTGATTTTCTAACATTGTAGTATGAGGTAGGTACACGCGGCAACATTTTTATTACTTCTACTATACTATTTAGTTGAGGATTAAGTCCCCCATCGACATTACATGTTCGGTGCGTTACGATTTTAACATGACCTCATGCATAATTCATAAGATGATATCCTTGTGTTGATAGTATATAACATATCTTACCGTAAATATATTATACTGAAACACTATAAATGAAAATTTATGATAGGTTGTAACCAATTATTTAACATTAGTTAGAACTTTACTGTAATACGGTATTTAAATTTAACATTAAACTGTACTTAACAACTTAAACTTTAACATTAATAGAAAAGATTGATAATTGACAAAACTAATACATGCTTTTATAGTGCAAATAATTCGGTAACTATGCTATTCACCGTTGAGGAGTTCTCTCGCCTAGACCCAACCCTAATTGAAGTATCTAGTTATTCTTGTTATAAAGATGCGTTGTCATCGGAACTAAAACAATGCGTCAAATTTCTACTTCGGTATACTTCTTCTTTCTTTCAAAGAAATAAAGTAGTTCTAATTCAGCTTGCAAGATTTAACCCAAACAAACATAGTGACCAACTAATAAACATTGCAAGTTAAATAAAAGCTTTTAATAGGTGATTAAGTAATTGAACTATAGAGGGGATGAAGTTATTTAATGTCAATATATAAATAAACATGTCATGATACCAAATCTGTATATTTAGAAATGTTTCTATGTATGTTCTTTATAGAATCCTAAACTATGCATGAGCCGACGAAAGTCTCTGAGTCGGTACGACCAATTCTCGATAGATGTTTTAACTGTCTCATTTTTTTCGAAATTAACAAAATTAATAACTAACAAATATAATATATAAATAAATAACAAAATATGTATTATGTCTTTCCTTCAAATGTATTATATAAGTGTAGTCGTAGTGACGCGCGCAGGGTACAGCTAGTATTAATCAAAACATTTAAGAATGTCTTAACTAGACGAATAAACTTTAATACTATATCAAACATAATTATGTGAATGATAAAAATATTATCATCTCTACATTTTTAAAATTAAACAATTTCAAAGTCAATTACTGATTACATACGAACACTAAATATGATTAAACCTTCTCACGTTGCATGTAGGTAATACAGTGACACAATACCAAACCCCTATCGATTTTACTTACAACGTTAATGAACGTGATTAAACTAATTAAACAGGCTGTATGATTACCGAAATAATAAGCGTTTACATCAACAAAGGTAGTCTGATTGACCCGATATTGGCATAAGCTATGCAATGCAGAATAGATGACATTTGCCCTGTCTAGTTTCAAAATGTTTTGTCGAAGCTTACCCGGAGTACGAATATCGGATAAATTAAAAAGTATACTGCTATATAACGGCTTAAAAGTCAATAAAACGTTTTATGTGTATACAAAAAGCTATAAACTTTTAAAATTTGGTTATATACACAAATTTTCAGCCAATTTACAACGTAATTTTTTATTATTAAAAACTGTTAATTTGTATTCGTTTGGATATTATTCAGATTTAGTTAAAATTACGTACTTTTAAAACGTTTAATTATTTTTTGTAGCAAATGTCTTACTTTTAATTGTATTGGCTTTTTCGTAACGAAAGTGGGATATACGACCGTAATTGATTCAATGACTAAAAAAACACGCTTTTAAAATGCAAACATTTAACTGGTGTACTTGCTCATCATTGAGAAGTTTCCTCGTCTGGAGTCAATCCTAAATATAATATAAGATCATAATCAAAAATCATAAAATAGAAGTAAACAAATATGTAAAACTTTAACTCTTTAACGGAAATAGTTCTGATTTACATTGCAAGACTTGACCCAAACAAACTTACTTCAAACTAACAAACATGGTAGGTTAAATAAAAGAATCAAGCCTTTATATATACCTTTATGTATAACTTTATGTATAAGCCTTTATGTATATGCCTTTATGTATACCTTTTCTTTACTCGTTATGCCCAGTTTTCAGCAAGAGATTGTAGTTTAACTAAGTAAGAATTTTATTATTGATATTGAATTAGTATTGTCAGTGATAACAAGCAAATGTTTTGCTATTAGAACAGTTTCTAACTGCACAGCTCCACTCCGTTTAATAAATCTCGAAGCAAGACCGAGATTGTTAGTTAATAATAATTAAAATTACAGTCTTAATAAATATTGCAAGTAATATCGCTAAACTTTCACCTCTATTTTACAGTGAAAAATTCAAATGTACAGTTTTACAGTACAAATAGCGGGGTAATGTCTCTAGTTTTATGATTTTACATTTATGCCCGTGACAGTATTATCCGATCATAATAAGAGATCGTTTTATTTTTGTTCGAAAATATCGTGACTATATTTGAGTGCCGTAGGGCGTTTTGTTGATAGATTAAAGATAGTTATGGTTTAACTATAAATCGTTTAATATATGTGAGGATATTATTCATAAGAGTTGAAAAAATGTTTAGTAGACGGCTCTTGTTGTCTTAGTAATTGCATTGGGATTCGTTTACTGTAATTGTTTGGTCGAATAAGTCAGATGGAGAGATCAAATAACGCCGTAGGTACTTACGTATTGTTTCGTCATATTTTTTACCCTAATGAAACCTATTTAAAGTCGTTGCTAGTTCCTTCTGCCATTATCTTCTTCTTATGAATAATAAACATATGTATGTATTTCTTACTTAATCGATTTAAAAAGATGATCCGGTTTTCAGAACTATATAATTATATAGGTATATCCTACCTATATTTTGTATCACTATAATTGTTCATATCCAATTATGTTTTTTTTTTGTTTTAAGTATATATAGGGATTTTCATATACATTGCTTGTGAGGACGTGTTATAAAAATAAATACATATGTGGAAATAAAAACAATGATTTTCAGTGAAACGCATTTTATTTCAATAACTTCTCTAGTACATACTAGCATAGGGTGCGTACATTAAATAATTTTATTAAGGGCCTGCTTTAGTCGTATTTCTGTACCGATGTAGATACAACAAAACAAATTACTTCATACCAGAATAAGAGTAACGATTCTGCACACAAATGATCCATGCAAAGCTACTATCGATTATTTAAATTTAGAAATTCTAAACTAAACAAGTCACGGGTCGAAACGTCCACGAAATATATTATTTTAAATTTATTCTATGAATATGAACAGCTATTTAAAAAACAAACTAGCCATTTAAACTCGCTCGAACAATACCGTAAATTACGTTACAAAACCGTGCAAATTTTATAAAAGCGACACCATTTTAAAACTCACACGATCGTTATAAATAATGTTTGAAAACTTCAACTGGACGCCGTAATTTTAATAGCAGGGCTCACAACATTGTTCGACGAGGTGCTGACAAGGTGTGTGAGAGTTAGGCAAACAAACTGTTTTATATTAAAATAAAAATAGGTTCTACAGCCTGACTTCATAGACATTGCTCTTTAACAGATTTTTGAACAAGATTTTTTGCTCAAAGATCAAATTATTTTCAAATTCTATTGTTTTTTTTTTTAGTTTCATTATTTGTAAGAATTTAAACGACGTTAAAGTTATTAGGTACGTTAAATACAGATATTATTCATATACGCATAC
>DWPA01005417.1:0-11842 GCA_018251375.1 Calpodes ethlius
TATGGCCTGTACCCCTCACATTGTGAGGAGACCCGAGCCCAGCAGTGGGACACGTATGGGTTGTGATTATTTTATTATTATTATACCCTAGGAAGACACTAACGCTTCCTTAGAATAGATCTGAAATCTGTGTAATAGTGTTTTCATTTGTATAAAAAGCCGACAAAAAACAAATTAGACTCCTGATGGTAACCCACAAATTCCTAAGTACGACAGTCAATACCAACTATTAACCTAGCATGGGAAAGTGGAGTCATTACCTTAACTAGGATAAGGAGAATCCAAAAAACAGATAATGTAAAATAAATAGTCTTTTTTTGGATTTCCTTCAAATATTTTGAATACCTTGGATTTATCTTTGTAAGCGTATATGTAGGAATAAATACATATATATATATATATATATCAAAATGTTAAATAAAATGTATAGCACTCATACATAACACTGCCCTTGAACTCTGAATACACATGATTGTAGTTCTGACTACGATACATAACAAATTGAATAAGTGTATCCCCATATTGAATAGAAACATTGAAAATTGCTTTATTTCATCTTTCATCACAATAAAAAACTTTCTTGTAAGTTCTGATGGATTGGAGTTAGTGTCGCTGTTTACGTAAGCATACTGCAATATTCTCTCGTAAGGTACGAGTATGTATATTTTATAAAAACAACTTTCATTGTATCTATAAGAACACATACATACATTCGTCTAGTTTCTGACAGTGATTAAAATGAAGAAACATGCAACAAATTAAATGATCACAGACATACAGGCTACAATAATAGGTAGTCAGCGCCATATTCCATACATCCGGGGAAGTACTACTGCCTCATTCATTTCTGTCGTGTAATAATTGCTTTATTGCAATTGTATTAGATTTCAAAGGTACTCTAACTTACCGATTACACTTAAACAAGATGAGATTATCTATTCCCAAGGATAGCAACGCTTCTGTGACCGACTTGGGACAAATTACTATCGATTACTAACTGATTGATTACTACTACTACTACAAAAATACTAAAAGGTCTAAAAAAAACTAATAGCACGTTTACACAATCCTTTTCATCTATACATGTAAATAAAATTTAGGTGTCTGTTTGTAATATTGAAATAACCGCTTATGACTGCATGCATATAAGCATACATACGATACATACACCAAAATTTTTTTTTTACATTGTTTATCTGTCTTCTGTCTGTCTGTATGTTTGTTCTGGCTAATTTCTGAAATGCCTGGATCGATTTTGACATAAGAGTTGTTGATAGGTAGCTCAAATAAGAAGGAGTAACTTAGGCCACTTAAACAAAATAAAATAAAACACTTTTTATTAAATTCCACGCGGACGAAGTTGCGGGCACAGCTTGTGACTAATAATAATAATTTGATATTCTTATTAACGTCAAATACTAACAGGACTTACTAAAGTAAATTTAGTCCTTCCTAGTGTCCAATCGAAGTTTGGACCATGACTCTTTGCGAAGGATCACGATTCACCACCAAAATGGAATCTATTGGGAGTCAAATATAAGCAAACCCATTAATAATAATAAAAACGATATTAATTTCAAACCATAAATCCATATAATTGTTAGTTAGATTCAAATTCAAAAACAATTCCTTACTTATTCCTTACAATGTTCGTATCGTTAGTTAAATTAAATAATAACTAATATTTATGTGTTTATTTATTTGTAGCTTTTATTTATTCAATTTAGTTAATATTTTAAAATATCGCACAGCACTTGTTTCTACATAAATCACATTTTGTAATAAACAATATACAGAATCTCATAAGAGTACATATCTTGAGGAATTTGAATTGCTTCTACAAAATAACACGGTCCGAAAATCACGCACTCGCTTTACATAGAACGTTATTCTCTACTCGGTACGAAGTTGTGATGGATCGCAGCAAATAGCTCATGATACTCGCTTCACCGCCCGGCGTAACGCCAGCGCCATAACGTCCGTGACGGCCGGAGGCAGTGCTCCGTCACGCTTTACGAGCTCGACACTCGTTTGCTTAAATGCAATGTGAGGGTCTAAGAAGGGCTTCTCTGTAAATGACGCTGTTGTTTTTGCACAAGTGACTCCATTGCTCTGGTAGTTAGAATAGTGTTAAATAACATTACGGATAATATTAATGATACAAGTACCAAAAATAAAAAGTATTAGTTTTAGTTTAATTTCCTAATTAATATATATATATATTTTTGTTTAATGTAAAATATAGTATTTTAAGTTACGGCCAAGTGTAAGTAATAACACTTCTAATGTAGGGTTCCGTTCAATTAAACTCTCCCTAACCTTAATAGTTTTCTTTTGAACTTCATGTCCAAAAACAAACATGCCAGACACCTTCCTCCTCCCAACTTCACTGGATTTTAACCAAAATTACCACCTTAAATTTTCATATTTCCCAAACGAATTTCTAATTCAATAAATAATTATAACAAACCGATATTCTGTTTTAAAATGTTTTCTTCATATTTCTGTTTATAAACAACTAACTATAGTGTAAAGAAAAATAGGTTATATAGATACAGGCAGGATAGACGACTAATTATACTGTAAAAAAAACAAATTCTATATTTAAATAGATGGTGGCAGGATATCTCGTTCGTCTGTACTGGCCGTGCTCTATAACGGCCGGTGACGTCACCGCGTCGCGGTTTACGAGCACTGATACTCGTTTACTTGAATGGAATAAAATATCCAGTCGTACGTGAATGACGAAGTTATTTTACGTTTGATGAATTTTCAATTGTACAAATCGTTTTTCGACGTGTCTTTTTATTACATTTCCGATTTCAATTAAAACATTATTGCTGGAAAGTTTTTAATGTCGCGAATAAAATAATGAAAAGTCAGGTGTTGCAGAAACATTTTGCGTCGAGCTTTTATCAAATAGGTTACTTTGAAATGCCTTTGGAAGTCTATTTCTGGACTTAAGCCTCTACTAATTTGCGCCATTCCAACCGTTCTTTTTCAAATATCAGTTCATTTGTCCGAGGACTTGTTGTGCCTACTCTTTGTGGCCATTTCCACTTCAGTCGGCAGAATCTGCGAGCTTTGCCACCATTTCTTGGGAATTCATCTTTGAATTTAATCTTAACCGATGTAATTGATAGACGTGATGTACTTGATAGATTATTGAATATAATGTTAACTTTTCAACTTCTTTATTAGTTACTGGCATAATAAGAAATTAATGAATTTAAAGATGTTTCTTGGCAAGTTTCTACTATTTCAGTGTTACACAATTATGTATTTAAATGTTTAAATACAATTGCAGCAAAATGTTATAGGATTTTTTATGATACATTATAATTGTAAAAGAGTTCGTACAATAAAACAAATTTAAAAAGAACTTTGAGAGCTATCTATCAAAACGTAAGAATGGGGAGAAATATAAGTAAATTAATAAATACAAACAACCATATACCAAGGAAAGTCTATACAAAATAAATACAAAACAAGCGTGCATATAATATGAATTAAGAAAAAAGTTTCTGTTAAAGGATTCAAAATTGGTGTTCAAAAGTATACTTAACTTAATCTTGCAGAAAACAGTACTGAATTTCTAAAAAGCTCAAAGTACAAGGATCGAAAAAATGTTCCATGACATTTTTTTAATTTCACCATTTCCTATATTTTATATACGTTTGCATTTCAATGGCCATGAAACCATATATAAATTTTTACTGCCGCAAAACGAGTAAGCGTTAGTACGGGCGTAGCGCGTATCTGTCACGGTATTTGGCAAGGACCCAACTTCCAATTCGGTCTCAAGCGCAAATCTAAAATCGAATGATACCTAACACTGTTTAACCAAAACTGTCGGATACTGTATGCTTCCGTAATTCGGTTACCTAGCCAAGTCATTTGCGGTGTCCGTGGAAAGAGAAACAATAATACTAAATTCTGAACATAAGTTTTGTGTTATTGATATTATCTAACATGTACACTTTGTTTATGTATGCATAATTTTATGAAATAATTAATAATTACTTTGTCATTATTAAAATTAATTCATTAATAATTTCATAGTGTAATAACGTATGACCGATTACTTACAGTAATTACGTAGCTCTTATATGATTGATTTCTCTAGAAATTGAAGACTGAAAATTAAAAATGAAATCCAGAATAAATAAGAATACGATAGTCATAGCTGCAATGGATAGTACACAAAGATGGCATCATACACAGCAAGACCGACTAGAGAAGTTTAAATTAATCATTATTTTTTTTGCTTCGCTGGGAATAAGACCCAGTGCCCTTTGAAGGAGAGTTTGGTACGGTAACCATTATACCATCAGTGTCGTCAAAAAATTTCCTCTAGGACACCTTAAGCTATCAAAGACATATTTTATTTCATACTTTGACATTATACGACTAAAGCAGTGTCAACATTGCTACGATATCTAATCCTAAAGTATACATATACTCTCTGGAGATTTATTTTTCACGGAAATAAATGATACTTCATGTTACGCACGAACACTTTGCATCGTTTTTCCGATCGCGTACCAACATAAAATATACCAGTTTTCTTATTTTACCTTGGGAGGCGGATTTCTACACTAATACGATGCTAAATAAATATCTTTTTACGTCAGCGCCCGAAGAACGGTTACGGTCTACTGGACGCCATAGGTCTTTCCTCGTAATTGAGGATAGTACGTAGATTGTGCCTTTCAGATCAGTATTTCATGAGATTGATCATCAGCGAAAACAATTTAGACACGTTACAATTTCTTTATTGTTGTAATGACAAATGCAATGACGGTGATGGTTGAGGAGTCGACATGACTATGTACTGACGATTTGGTCTTCGAGATAAGTGAATTCACCTATTGGTCTGAAACACGTCATAGACAGTAGAAGGGAGTTATGAAAAAACCTGTATTTAAACGTTTTTAGTACTGTATGCTGGTGTTCAGCTACATACGCTACGTTTACGCCAAACCGTCTCATGGGTATATTCTTTCGACACGTCTCAGAGGATAATGATACGAATTTAAAGCTTAAATTACGGAAACAGGCAATATATCAAGAAAAATATAATAAAATTGCCAGGAAATAATTTAAAAATTAAATTGTATGTAAATATTAAAAATGGTAAAATATATAAATATTATTTATTGTTAATGTGTCTGAAATGACAAAAGAATGTTACAATTTCATCCAAAAAGTTTAAAAGGCTTACGTCCTTCAGCGAGTACCTAATTTAATGAACCCGTATTTGTAATAGAAACGAAGCCTTTCATTATCTGCCTGTCAAGCAACGAAGGTTCTCATTGAAACTGAATTACCTATCTAAGTTACTGAAAATGATGGCTTCATCACAACGAACAGATTATACTATACGTACAGAACTAACATTAAACATGAATTTTAGTAGCTATTTAAATACAGAATTTGTAAGGTTTACTATCATATCGAAATATTATTGAATGTCATATGCAAAATAATGATGTTATTGTTCATTATGAAGTGGGATATGACCATGAAATATTGGGATTTAAATAATTATAATTATATAAAAGTATCGTACAGATTTGTTCGATCAGGCTCTGAAAGCTTCCAGGAAAAACATTTTGGTGACGTCAAGCAGATAAAAATACCTATTATATATAAAACATAATAAAACAATTTTCATAACGCGTTAACGGTCGCTAAAAGTGATGTAATATTTTGAATATTTCTATTAAAATATCGATGACATGGTTCTCGATAACTCACAAATTGCATAAACGAAACAATTACGAGTATAAAAACCCCAATACTGTTCACCAAAACTTTGAAATATTATCTAAGATTCAACCTATCAATCGACCACTACAACGCTCGGATAACTGTAGGATGCCGACAAAGCTTAACGACTGCTATCTAATATTAATCTTCGACGACGACTTTACATGATCTGCAAAACAGAAGTGCTCAGTAAATTCTGCCACCAACGATCACACATCGAATTACGACCGCACCCCCTGTTGCTTAACTCGGTCACTCGGTCAACTGAGCCATCAGCAGAACTTTTATATGAATTGAAAAAGTCGTCATGATAATTCAATAATAATTATGCGCTCTGTCCCTGTAAAGCTATAAATGCAGCTATGGCGAACAGTGACAGACAATTGACAAAAAAAATACCGAAAACTTGTGACAACAAAGACTCACTAAGTGAGTACAGAATTAAACATTCTCAATGCGGTCTAGTATCAGTTAAATTTGCTACTTCGATTGGATATTCGAAGCCAGTGTATTGCAGATTGTTGATAAGGCGTGCGTGACTCAATTTTGGACGTTTTAATAAAGATTCCTCTCTGGTATTGCCTCTTTACTGTGGCTTGCGTATTTTAACAACCCAGTCTGACAAGACCTCAGTTACACGTATCGATTAATTGTTACTTTACCTAAATGTAATAAATGCTTTATCAAGTAGGTGTTAATTAATTTTATAATAGATATTAACATTATTTTAGACATCCTCACGACAGCTGTTGTGTTATTAAAATAATCATTTTATTTGAAAAGCGTACTAATAAATTTTGTTATTTAAATACAGCGTATTTAGAACAAGTATCACGATACTTTACTTCACTCTTTATAATATAATATTAATTTACTTTGTAACAATCCATGTAACAATGTCGACATGTTTAATTTGATGTTATTAAATCCTCCTCTGTATATTCACTGAGTTCGAAAGTTTAGTGTACTTAAGAAAGACTATTTAGTTACTCTGCTTATACAATGAAACTTGTAAAGTATATTTTTGTTACAAATGTCATCCAAATCATAGGGGTCAAATGTTTGATGACTTTTTTTTAAACTCAGGTTAGCTACCTACTACTACCTACTCAGCCTACTCTACCTACTCAGGTTAGATTACCTTTTTGTCTGGACACTTGTCGAAAGACAAAAAAATGAAGCTCGTCACATAACTCATATTTTTTTATTTATTTTTTTTATATTATAATAGGTCTTATTAACCAAGCCATTCGAACATGTTTTTTTGGGCACATTATCACTTTTTCTTGAAATACTTGAATACAGGTAATATGATTACTACAGTTTTTTGTCTCATTTTTTAAATTCTATTGTTTTAACAATCAACAGAGTATGAGAAATTCGTAACGTCTTAGTTTTCATATTTTTTTAACTATGCACTTGATCGTGGGATGTCTAAATTTTTTTATGTCACATAAATAAAAAAAATATAGTATATAGTAAGTAGTTGTTTATTAATAAAATTGCCATTTAGTATTTTCACAGATAATATAATAGAGTCAACCTTCGTGGGCGATAAAATCATCCATGAATTCTAGTGTTCACATATTCAAAAGAGATACGATAAAATATCGCACAATGAAGTTGGTGGACGCAAAATCATTCACACCTGCGATATTTTTCAGTCCAAATGTGCGACGTTGCTGCGACAGACGCGAATAGGTGTGACGTTACTGCGATAGTCGATAGTGTATACGACTTCGGTATCATTGTCACGTTTTGTTCATGTTTTTGATGTCGCAGTGACACTAATCAGATGTATGTCATTTTGTCGGGTCATTATCGTATCACTGTCGCAGATTTGGACCGCTTGTTTGTAATATTTATAGATGTGCGGCCATTTTACACTGCTTTCGCGCGCACTTGTTCAAAGTGAGTTATGAACGACCGCAGGAAAAACACCGATACATTTATATTTCATCGAGAACAAAGATCCCATATTCGATGGCATGTTTACCATTCTGTTTATAACACGTAATATAATTTCACCATTATGTTTTTTTAATTTATGTTTAGTGTTTAATTCAACATCAAAATTAAATGAAAGTACACGATGATATCTCAATATTAGTGTTCAATGAATATAATAAAACATATTACGCGGAAATTTATAGAACGGTTTGATCACAAAGAAATCAGACAAGCTGATAGTATCACCGATAAATCGTACGATCAAATCGGTTTACCTCACAAGTAGAACAAACTATTGAAAACGCAAATCAAAGCTTTAAATCGATGTAAAGGTAGCATCGCTTTCGTGTAAGCGGACATTTTTTTGTATTATTCTGGCATTACCCAACCTACTACGGTTGTACGTATTTAAAGGTATCGAAGCAGCAGTGTACACGCCGCCGGCCGCATGTCGCGCGCACTTGTTCCTCGTGAGTTACGGCCACAGCAGACGCGCCGCCAAACTTACCGTTTTTGTTGCCAAGATTAACGATGAACAACGGCCCTCGAAAAAATGTGTCACACAAAACTGATATTGCCCAAAACTTTACGGCATAAATTTTCTTGTGTCCTATTTTACGGCGTTTCAGCGTATTGTTTCATTTAGATAGTCTGCAGATTTTTATTTTATCTGTTTAGTTTCTCAATGACGAACTTGAAACTAATAATGTCTCTAAATATAACTGTTAACTAAATGTCAATTTAAAGGACCCAGTTTCGAATAGACAAATGTCTACAACAGATGTTGGATGTATATGATGTATCACCAAAAATGCAGGATATCCTACATGTATGAGCCTTTAATCTAGTTGTAAATTACTTTATGTTAACATCACACAATATAAAAAACCAAACATCCTGTAGCATAAAAACGCATATGCCATAACGTCTATCACAGCGACGTCCCATGTTTGGACTGCAATATGTCGCAAGTATAAATGAAACTTAACATTCCCCCAAAATTTTTTTTACGCTAATGTCGTGTTGCGACATTTTGGTCGTATCGCTGTCGCAAGTTTGAGTAGACACAGAAACATCTGAAAGTAGTTTTACAGTAATAGCAGTTAAAAGACGGGCTACTTGGAGGTAAGTTATTACCGTGAAAGCTTTTGTAAACTAACTCTCCAATACTGTAATCGAAGTACCTAAATTAAAACATTTCGAATTTACTTTCAGACGAAGGGTGGAAATGCCAGAGAGGTGATGTACCGGATCGACAACAGCTTCGGGTTTTAAGACTTGGGATTCTCGTTTGTGGAGCAGCAAGGTATATATGTATACTACCAAATGCAGGGCGGGTCTCACATATATTTCAGAATGGATGGAACGCCTTTGAATAAATAATGCTACTCAATCATAACCCCACACTAGGATACCCTTTGTTATAGGGCATTCGACATGATTTTCATCTTATTGTTTCATCTTAAGATCCACCCTTTGGGGGGTGCTGTTTGAAATCCACGATCATTGCATACATTTTCTCGTGGTAACCTGTCAGGATGACTTTTCATCAGCATAACGCAGGAGTGTAATACTTTCCCGCTCCATCAGCTTGAACACGTCTTCTAACGCAGCGGTGAACAATTTTTTTATTTATAATGTCCCCTTGCCACACACCCATTACCCAAAGACCGTAGTCCACCACGCTGGCCAAGTATGGAAAGGTACACTTAGAACTGCATACATCTTTGAGGACATTATAAATATTTTTCAGATGTACAGAATAACTTTTGTAAATGAGAACCACGTGCAGAATTTTACGCACGCAAGTACAGTAAACCAACGTTCTAACTACTAGGCTACCACTGCCATATGTATAATCATTTCAACTTCTCGATATGCCGTTAATGAATCCGGCATCGCTGAAGAAAATTCCGTACTACCCAGATTTTGATAGAAATGAAGGCTTATACGGTCCAAATGGACAACACATCGCGGCAGATCATACTAATCGATCTTTTATATAAACTGCCGTAGTGTGTGTACGTAATTTATGGTACTGTAAACTTTTACAAGACCTGCTTGTTCGAGAGGCTGGAATTCACCAAACCTGCGTACCATGTAATTTATACTCTCGAAAATAACTTATAAACGCAGCTGAAAAGTGCAATGAGCCTGTTAACTACTTAAAATGTTTTTGCCCATCTTAAAAAATAGGGTCACTACACTTCCGCTGCCGTTCTTAGCAAACTGATCGAGAGCCTCACTAATCTAATACAAACTGACATCCGGGATATCTTCCGTGTAGTATCGAGTTAGTTTAACTCGCTTAGATCTCTGATAAACACTTTGGAGCCCTGACTCCGTCTATTGAGCCGTTGAAATTCAGCCGTAGAGGTTGGTGAGTTTTTGTAGCAAGTGTAGCTCCTGTATCCTCATAACCGTATATCATAACTGTATATCATTGACAAGTTATATCTAAGTCAAGGCATATGCTAGTATGACCCTCAGCGAATACTGTTTGGATATTTTGAGTATAAAATATACCCTTGTAGACAACTTACACAGTGGTGATAGAACAAATTTCCGGATTTGAGTATTATCTATTCTCTCCCTTCATATCTTCAGACTTCAGATGTACCAGGCTTCAAAATACCCAAACGTCTCAGTTTAACTTATCTATCTCTTTTGCAGTTCCTAAACCATGTGGTCTGTCCTCAGTATCTTGATGCTGTATGTTGCCAGATATAATTTTCACCATTTTTTGTAGCCCAATATCCGGTAGCGATTCTCTGCCCTATCCTTATCGTGATTGCTACCAAAACAAAGGAACAGCAAAGTTGCCATGGGCTGGAGAGTGTGGGTTAAGAGTTGGCCATTATAAGGGGGTTTAACCAAATAACCGAGTAGAATGCAAGTACCATCAGGTTTAAGTTGTACACAGCAAAGCCACCGACTTCCAATTCAAGGGCCTATTGAGACCTAGCCAGTATGAGGAAGATTAAGAAGAAATATGAATATATTGACGTGCAGTTAAGCTAAAATATGACCTAGTCATACATAATAATATTATTAAATGGATCATGGTCTATACTTGAAAATATTGAAGAAAAAAAAACAATATATTTTTTTAAGTTAGGCTGTCGTTTTGTTTGTATTTTTGTTTCCGCTAATATTAGAAACGGCTTAACCACATACGATAAGAGTTTCAATAATGCATTAAGTAGGATTGCGGCGAAATTTAATATTTCAATAATTTCACAAATAAAAAGACAAGGACAATATAAGAATCACGTATTTAATTTTTTTTGATAAGTACGGGAATAGAATTCGAAAACGAAACGAGAGTAGAATCTAGTTATTCTATGCTATTACAGAATAACTTATCTTACAAGTATATTTAACAATATCTTAAGATGTACGGCAAAACATTTAGCGAAATCTGAACTAAGAAATCTCATCTGGTAGCTCCAGTCAAAATAGAATGCTGTACAGTTCCTTTAGGTATCTTTATAAACAATATGAAAACTCCATTATGTGTATTTAATACACCTAGTCATTTCTGAGTCTCTGGTTGAACTACGGCTATGAATAATAAAAGTTTTTTTGTAAACCATGCTTATGATAACTACGGCGGCGAATGTTGTGACAAAATAAACGAAAATTTAAAGCCTCTTTTAATACTCAGAGCGGGAAATAAAATTTTTAGCGCTGAACATTTTACACAGCGAAATACTTATTATCGTAGCGGTCGTTAAAGGTCATGGAAAAATATTTTTTATTACAGAAACTTTCAAGTAAAGTATGCAAGGATAATAAGTAGAAATTTATGTTACCACATACACGAGTATGTAGTCTTTGTGCATACAACTTAAGGTTATGTCAAGTCAAAAATTAAAACTGGGATCAAAAAGGAGACGATTGACTTCTATAGAAGATACTGTAGTTCTTAGCATTCGAAAGTCTCATAAAAGGTCTTCGTTGGTTATAGATTACTTTTTATAAATTTGCATTTACAAACAGTACAGGCTATAACATGTGATATCAGAAAATAAAATGAGAACAAAGTTTGACTCATCACACTTATTCTGGAGGGGGTTTGAAGGCTATAATTTCTTTCTTTCTTCCCGCTATCTTTCCT
>DWPA01005418.1:0-11841 GCA_018251375.1 Calpodes ethlius
TTGGAAGAGGCAGCACTGCTTGGAGGTCGTAACAGGCAACTATGTAGTTTTCCTGAACCATTGCTTTGTCATTTGACTTTTCTTGGCGACATAATTCTTTTTCAAGCTGGTGTTGATCGTATCTGTTTTGTAGTTCTATTGTTTTATCAACAGCGTTTTTAAAGGAAATGCAAAGTTCGCACTGGTCTTTTTTAGGTATAAAAAAGCCTATGTTGTAATCTTCATTGAACACTTTTCTAAATGTATGTATTTTAGCAGCTTCAACACCATCATTCAAGCATTTTTTTTCATAGTCGGTATAAATATCTGTAAGGTTTTTACCGCCATCAATATATTCTCGAGTCGTTTGTTGCCTTAAGTAATGCGATTCTATTCTATATGGTTTTTTATTCCTTGAATGATATCTGAGCTTACTTTCTTTTGTTTCCCGTGTTTACCTCTTTTTTCTTCTTCAACTATTCCCAATTGATTCTTTTTTGCTATTACAGTTGCAATAGGTCGATTATTAATATTCAACGTATTCTTAAAGAAAATTTTACAGACACGATGCATAATATTGTTAATTTCGAATGAAAATGAATGTTTGGGTCCTCTATTGTTATTATGAACTTTATATTGATATTTTGGTTTAATTACATTAATACACTTTGAAATATAATCCCGTTGCCTAGATAAATCTCCCATTTTCCAATAATTGTCAAAAATAATATCTCTGTCTTCCTGTTTGATTGTTTCGCTACATTTTAGTCGACATTTTACTCCACATGGCGGTCCCATCTGCTTCTTTGGCATGACCTTTTTTAATTTGGACACAGAAGTATATTGTTGACCACTATTACGAAGTCTTTGAGCATTTTGCCTCATGGATAAGTTTTTGTATCCTTTACGCTTTCGTTTGCTCGAAATTTGTTTCTCTTCTGGTTCTGGTACACCCAAATTGTGCGAAATTTGGTCCTCTTCTGGTAGACCAAAATTATTTTCTTCAACTACCTGCTCGGAAGTACTATTTATAGGGGTTGGACTAAATGATACACGCCTAGATGGAGTTGGTGGTTTATAATCGGGATCACCATCGGTTTCATCAGGCGAAAAGTCCTTACCCGATTTGGATGCACTGGATGAAGATGATGAAGTCGAACTCGATGACGATGAACTGGAAGATGATTCTGAGCTACTTGAATCAGTTCTCGCTCTACTGCTAGGACCTGGATCGACATAACATTCTGCTTCCATAGTATTAGTAACCGACTGAGGTAATGTTTGTTGTTGCAATAAAGAGGGAGAGCAACACGTGTCTACAGTTGTCGGGTTTGCATCTTGTGTAAAATTATAGTCTAACTCGCCCATAGATATTTGCTTGGGTTCTTCGATGCATGAAGAATCTTTTTTAGCTTCCATAGCTTCCATAATGCGAGACAAACGTGGGTTCCGTAAATACGACATGACCTGTAGCAAAAACTTTTTATTATTCTCATAATAAAACTAATAATAAACATTATAATTCAAATTAATTTAGTTAAATTTAGTAAGTATACATAATTATTTTTTTCTTTTTGTAGAAAAGTGATACTAAACCAAATGTGTATTTTTATATTAACTGTTTCCTTAATTATGAAATAAATTTTAAAAAATAAATGGAGTTTAAATAAAATGTAATACTTTACTTCTAAAATTTTAATACAAATGTACGTTACAATAAACAATAAACTGTGACTAACAAAAATGTTTCACTATTGTAACTACGCATATCATAAAATTTACTCCTTGCTTATTGAAAAACTGTAATTAACAAAATAATCACTCTTTAGTGATAAATATTATTAGATAAATGCCTAAAAAAATAAAGGCAAACTGTGACTATACAAACTGTAACCTTTTACCAATGAAATTTTATAATGAATTGCATAATCTCTTTACCCGAAAACTGTGTTTAAACAAATTGAAACACTTTACCTATTAAAAAAATTAAACAACTTACCTTTTTTGTGATAAACAGCCGTTACTATCCAAATAATCACACTATGAATTTAAGCTTTCGTCATCACTCCGCAACAAACACGTTCATAATGGTATAGACACGTTATTGTATTTAGTGAGCCGATCAAAGTTTGGTTTGGTAACGTTATGATTTAACGCTAGATGGCGTTAAAGTCAATCTTTGATGAAATGGTCAAGTTTATCTTGTAGTTTACATGCAACTTAGTAAGATGGCGTTGATAACTCATTTCTTGAAAAATTTCGTTTAGTAACGGTTTAACTTTAAAGGTGCGATATGCTAGTGAGTCTGGAAATTATATCGTACATACTTTATAATGGAATAATTAATACATAAATACGTTACACAGTCATAGAACAGAATTTGTATGATACAAATTTATGAATTGAATTTGTAATGTTATTTAAATTACGAATGTTTAGATTATGGACGGCGACTTTGATGAAAAGGAGATATTTATTATTATCAATGTGCCTTAAAGTGATCTTTTCTTAATTTTTGTGAGTATAGATGACCAGATGGACTGACGACCTGAAGAAGACAGTGGGTATTCGCTGGATTCAGAAGGCTCAGGACCGGTCTGACTGGTGCAAATTAGGAGAGGCCTATAGCCTGCAGTGGACTTTTAAAGGCTGATAGATAGATGACCATACGCGAATTAAATAGGGTACAGTGGGTCTGAAGCGGTCACCACCCCTCATATTCCTCACCAACGCGTTACAAGAATAGAAACTTCAAACTAAGGATCTGCTTATTAATTGTATTGTATTGTGTTGTAGTCAATTTTTATGAGAGAAATAGAATTATTTTTTAAAGTTATGTACTTTAATACAGAATTATAAAACAGTAATCACAATCCTCGGGGTCCGGATGCTGTTTATCAAATGCATCAGTTCTGATCTCCTCTTCGTGTTTATTCTTTTTGCTTCGCTGATACAAACAACGACCTTTGCTTTGTCTGTGGTAAGTGAGAATGACACTAGTAATTTGATTTCGCCAATTGAATGATTCAACGTTGTATGTAGCATTAACCATTTAATGTAGGTATTTTCAGTGAAAATACTATTTTACACCTCACTTTTATTTGCAGTGGGTTGGAGCGGCCCCCTCGATGTGGACTGATCTAAATTTAGCATAATACGAGTAGTAAGTTGACACATGATGCGTTGCGTATCAGACCTCAAAATTTACAATGAAATACTTTGAAGTTAATGACATGTTTGTGTGATTTTATTGACAACCTCATAGCAAACTTTGTAGTAACACTACTGAGTGAGCAAGAGTTCAAGATAAAATACTAACCGTCTAGGCGTTATAAGTCTATAAGTTATTGCTGCATTTTCCTTCGCGCACCGTTTCGCTACCTCACAAATCTCTAGTGGAATCTCAGCTTGATGTACAATTTTTTTTTTAATTATTCTAAAATGTTTGCGATGTATCAATATTGTCTATGTCCATTATGTCCACGCTATCAATGCTATGTATGGGTTTAAACAATGGAAATGAATAATCAATGATAAAAATTCTGAAAAAAAAATCCTATTGCGAAGATGTAAGTGAGCGTTTATTTTTAATTAATGATTTCAAGTCAAATACATATATTCACATCCAGTTACTAGGCTGACTATGGTGTAGTTTCAACTTTATGGTGACACGATTGCTTGTAAATCTACGATAGAACAGACCTTGAATGCTTTGTCGTGTGAATGTTATGGGTTATCGCTTTGTTTGGCAGCGTGCCGCATGAGCTTTGCTTCGAGTGGTAGGTACTTAGGTACGCCCTTTTATATCGTAGTAGAAGCTGCTCTACATTTACGACTACACGTCACTCGATCATCCCCCCGATACTCATCGCTTATCCCCACGAACTCACTTAGCTGTGTGGTCATAAATGACTTACTTTCATAGGCTCCTAAGTAAAAATGAAAAGTGAACACTTCAGCTCATGACCTCAAATATAACTAAATATCTCATACGACAGTTATGGTAGATTATTCTAAAATAACATTTTATAAAAACATTTTATTCAAACTTTTAATAGTTATTATTGATTTAACGGTTATTATTGTATATAGCATGTTACTGCTGAAACGAATCAATTTCTCTTACGTTTATAATTTGATTTTATGCGGAGTCCAGCTGACAAAAACATCTAACAATATATGTATTAATCTTAATATATATAGGTGTAACTCATCATGTACTCAATCTTTATTACTTGTATTACATACATAGTAATTATATCAACATCTAATTACAATATGATTCTTATATATTTTGTGTATGGTTGCAATAAGAATTGAATACATTTATGATATTTATAAACTATATATTTATGACATGTACATAATGTATACAATTAAGACGTGAATGAAATTTATAAAACCGTATCGTTATTTGAGTGTTAAATAAAATATCACTATAATTATCAATCCCTTTAATTGTTCTACTTGTGGGCTTCGGTCTCCTTTCACAATATAGGGTACAGGCCGTATTTCACTACAAAAAAATATAACCAAAACTTTAAAATTAATATAAACTTTTGCGTTTTACTAAATAACGATTAATTCATAAGTTCACATATTCGATAATGCAGCTAAAATTTCTCTTCGAAATCGGTCTTAGTAGTTAGTATAGTTTAAATACATATATATCATTAATATATATAACATTAATACACTAGATTATTAGTTTTTAAATATTATTTTTACAATAAATTAAGTATTACTATAATTGATTTATCAATGTGGTTCCTTTTCTAGATCCATAAAATTTTCTATGGCTGTCGACATTCATTCTCGCCTTTCAGTGGAATTGGAGTCAACAGAGGATGTACGATTCGGGTTCCGTAGCACAGGTTTTTGGAGCTGGAAGAAGTTTAGAGACGCCTTTAACTCCTTCATGAAGACTTCCTCATATGACACCTGTGAATAAGATAGAGAGTTACGCGTTTTTTTAAGTCTTATATGCATCAATTTTATATTAATCGTTTATAAAATTAAGAATAACTTAACTGTTATTATACATAAATAATGTTATTTTTCTATTATTTAAATTCTGTATTAGAACCACATAGGTATTTTTATTGTCTGTCTATGTTGTTGTCAGTTAGTGCATGTATAATATAGAATATACCGAATAGATTTACATGAGTGGAGTATTTGTTATTATTATTAAAGATCATTGTCTACAACCTTCTTTCCGTCTTGCACACAGTGAAATAGGAAGAAGTTTCTTTTTTTAAGTAAATAGACCCGTTAGAGATAGATCAATAAGCTTTCGGCCAAGAATAAAAACAGAGAAGGAAAGAACAAGTAACTCTGAAGCTAAAAAAATGCTAAAAAAATGCAAAAAAGTGGCAAGAATTTTATGTAAATTTCTACATTTAAGTTGTCCTGTAGATATAATTATGTTCTATATAATTATAATATTTTTTTTACCTGAATTTTAGTTATTGAAGGGATATTTATCCTTAAAATTATAGGTCATTCGTAATTGGCTTACGATAATTTGTCCCAATTGATTTAAGACCGAAAGCAGCATTGTAACAATAACAGATCACAAAGGATTTTTCCACAGCTGCTACGGTCGGCATATCCAGAAATACAGAAATGTACTGAATTAAATTTCCGCGGTTTCGCGGTTGTTGGCTGGGCCCGGCTGCACCGCACGGGGCGGGATAAAATAAACTAGCTATAAATACTGTACATACGTATAATACTCTATTTTTCACTTCACAGCTTTAATAGTAAATAATAAATCATTCAAATTTTGACCAATGATAAAGTATTACTTATTTAATTTCTATAAAAAAGTTATCGGGTTATGTGTGATGTTGTATCCATTAGATTTTCTGTATCACTATTAACTCTGGTTTATGCATTGTACTAACATATTTCCTTCAATTTTCTACTTTACAACTATTAATAATTGTAGACTGGAGAGAAGTAACGAGGTAATAATAAATCATATATTTTTGTTTAAAATTCAAATACGGGAAGGGTCCCCCCTTTTTACTTAGTTTCTGTAATGGAGCTATTAGCTTATGTAGAATTCGTATCCACTAAGCTTATCCTATCATCGTTAATACCTAGACTTCAGTACGTGTATGTGAAATAGCTTTGGAGTATATTGTATAATGAACCTTTGTCTCCTAAGTGAAATTCTCAGTGGGTTATTAAAAGTAGTAGTTACTAATATTAGTCGTTATAACCAGGTAGAGATTAGGTACTACTTAATAGTAAATTTTCTTACATTTTCTCGGACTACAATGTTGCGGACTTCGTTCATGAACTCTGCGGCGGTGATAAAGAGACAGAAAACTAGTCCCACGACGAGCACCACAAACAGGCCAATCAGATTTTCAATTTCCAAGTCTCCTTCAACATCTGTATCGTCTTTGGTTTCCTAAAAACAATTACAAAGAGAAAAGTTGGTCATTCTCACACATATATATATAGTTATATCTTCATAGTAATTTTGGCATAAAACTATAAGAGTTTTACCCCCAAACTTTATCCTGATTTATTTTAAAAAATGTCAACATTTCTAGGGTGATTGCACATCTCATCATTAAACATCGGCAACAAACAGCTCTAGTAATAAATATTTATTTATTAAGTTCATTATAATATATTATTTATAATGTTACATTATATTTTTATTCATATTAAATATTACCACCTGTATTACATTACGCAATGAAATTCCTACTATAGAACTTATAACATTAAACGTACAAGTTATTATAACGTACAAATTGATTATTTTCGTGTTTGTTAGCCAATAACTAAAACCTGTTGTATTGAGCTGTATGAAAATCGGTTCATACACAGTCATAGTTAGTAATTAATAGAATATTTATCTTCCCAGATATAGATATGTACGAAGATTCTAATATTTTGTACGAAAGTTCGATTAAAACAGTAGTAATTAAGTGTACGTCATTTTGATTGTACCGTATCATATCTAATTATGTTATGCAAATCTGTAGTTAATTAAACATTTTATAGCGTAAGCGATATGATTAGTCAAATATATGTATTATAATCTCAATATTATCGCATTATTTTTTTTGCAAGGCAATCTAATCGTTTAATCATTTGAAATATTAGTACTTTAATAGTTAATAATAATCTAGTAGCTTAGTAATGGATTACTAGTCTTGGATTACTAGTAATGTAATATGTAAATAATTTAATCACTTACTTCGCACTTAACCGCATCGTACTTATCTTCCCACCATTTTTTGATAATTAAGTCCAGGTCTGTTGACTCCTTTAGATGTAAAATAGCCCTATTTATGTGAGTACGAAATGGTGAATCTGTGAAAAAGATACTACTATTAAATAAACTTCGTAATATGCGACAAAGAATATGATACTTCGGAACATTGGAGTTCGTATTGAGTTCTTGACAATACTTTTTAGTATAAAACTTAGACACTTTAGTTCGTATAACTGGCGTAACAGGTAGGTATTTGTTTTGTATCAGCACAAGTTTTATTTAATCTTTTTATAGACTATATTATTTTTTATAGTATTACAGTAAAAAATGCTTTATTGTCGACGATAGGTAAATATTTGAATAGATACAACAATGCCATCTTACGCTCTATGTCCTACCTGTCATCAGCTATACAAAGTACATTCTAAATTATTGATAAAAGTTCCTCGATACCGTCAAAATATTTTTTATCTAAACTATATTAATTTATATAACTTTATCCTATTTTAGAAATTAAAATGTGAGATACTTGTAGGCATGGCAATTCCGTAATCCTTCGAGTCTAATTCACCGCCAACTTTTTTCAGAGCACAGTTTCGTTTTACTTTATACTGAATGGTGCAGGATTCCATAAAAAACACATATTTGTTATTTCCATTTAACACTCGCTTTTCGCCTTCCTCGTTGCTTTTCACCAAAACTGCCGGATTAGCAGCCATTGTCTGGTACATTCGACGAAACATTTTGTCTTTCGACCTCTACAAAGTTTAAAATTAAAAATATACATATATAAAGTTTTTACAATAGGTATAATTAGTAAATCAGCAATTTAAAGGTAATATTGGCAATTTATGTAAAATGGGATGATTTTATTAGATATGTATTTTATTGTAGGACAGCGACCACCCTGGATATCTATAAAATAGGTGCTACAAGTAATTTAATTGTATTTGTACTATGTATTTAATTGTAGTTCAATTTTCAATCAATTACCTTGCGTTAATTTCACTATACCGCTAAATGACTAGGCGAATTTTAATGAAAATTTGTTTTGTATCTTTTGGTCCCAGGTATGGTTTAATTTAAATTTACAATCGAGTCAGAAATTTACAGCCGAGAATTACTAAGGGATCAGACAAATTATAAGTGATATTAAAATACCGTCAAAGTAAAAGTTATTTAATATAATGAGAGTTTTCCGAATGATTTAAATTAAAATGTTGAACAACAGACTATGAACGTTCAATTGTGAATTTTGAATATTAAGATAGTTTGGGTACATTAAAATTTGCGATTTTGTGGTCCTGATATTGTATGTTCTAAGAGTTCAATCAAACTATTAGATATGAATGAAAATGATAAATCACGCATTTTGCTGTGCCGTGGATATATTTTTTAGAAGTTTGTTAGTTAAATAATAATACATATATGTTGCAGTATAATGCTTTAAGGTATTACTTTGTGGCAAAAACTACGAATACAAAGGTAAATCCAATCATACTTGATACTAATAGTTACATTATAAAAGTTAGCATATTAAAACACGTTTCCGAAGAAATAACTAAGTTTGTAATTGAACTTACTTCAAAGAATTTTAGAGTTGAGCCTCCTTCTAAAGCACCATATAAGACCTTATTCTGTTGCGCCAACTCTTCAACGCTATTAATTGGTTCATTTTCTAAAGCTGACGTCATAGATGCAGAAAGTTGTGCGATATAAGTCTGACAAACTATCACTGCGAAAAACCACCACATGCCACAAACCCATCGAGTACCGATTGCCCTGTAAAGTATTGAACCGGGGAAATTTAAGAAAAAGGAGTTTAAATGTATATAATTATGACAGTGGTAACTCTAAGCTTCTTCCGTTTAAAACAACTGTTACTAACTTCGGTAAAATATCGCAGCCCTGAGTCATTATAGATCCCATCGTCATCCAAGTGCAGTTTTTAAAATTCCATATGTTCTCCAATTCTTCCGGATCTTTATCACATGGCTGCGGGTTTTGCCAATCAGCTGGTGATATTCTGGGAAAGGTATGTTTTATATAAGGTTTGCCATCCATAAATATAATATTGAATTAACTCTTAATCCACGCTACAGACTCTTACCTCGATGAAATAAAAAGAATGATAGAAACAACACAATAAGCTGTTGCTGTGTATATCCATACATCAAATGTGTAAGGATAAAGAAAAGAAAACATTCCAGGAGAAACTTTTTTTTCCTTTCTTGCAAGGATACTTATTCCAAGAGTCATAAACGGTACCGAGAAATCCACTACCTTTTTTCTTTCTTCTGTTATGGTCAAGTCACTGACAGCCAAGTCAGCTTTCTGTTGATAAAATTATGAATTATAAATTATTGAAGTTTCTAAAAGCGTTCAAATCCTTTCATGGTTATTTTACCTTATCCAATATCTCTCCAATTAATCCGACCCATTTCTTCTTTTCAGGATCATAAAACCCGTATTTTTTACTTGTGTCATTCGAAAAAGAGTAAGTGTAGTTAAACTTTTCAGCTCGAAGATATTTGAATATATGTTTAACCAGATCTACAGCGAATCCTTCGTAAGTATCGTCCCCGTCTTCTTCGACACAGGTTTCATCATCTTCCGGACATTTCGTTTTTTCGAAGAAGTAAGGTTTAGCTCTGCTTGATATTATCTTTAATAGGACAAAATACTATCGTTAATATCACATATATATGCGTATACGTTACGACATCGACTAACTTTAAGAACGATACTTACAATAAAATGTTTACTATTCTGATGAATAGTCAATTCTTCAGTGTTTGATCTTTCCTCGATAATATTTTCAGGATCAATTGAAAGCCATTTTCCAACGATCTGTCTTTTATGAATATATATTTCATTGATGTGAAGTGTATAATTAGACCTTTTACCTTTATCGTCAAATTCTATATGTCCCGTAACACCATTTGATGTTGACTGAAACATTTTGTAATTTTTTTTTTTAGCTTTAGGAGTCAAGAATCGGATGTCAATGTATGTTTGTACAATCTAATAATTTATTGGCCCGTTGCATCTTTATATGCCATCTGCATAAAAATACCATTGCATTTTAGGATTTATAAATCTATTTTCAGTTAAGGTAATAAAATCGTCAATTCTAATCTAAAGAAAATAAAAATAAAGATGCTAAATATATTCCTAACCAGTAACAGCATCTTGTAGTTTGGAATTGATGTACACAAAATTGTTGCTTTTGGTATCTTTATTCCTAAGGGACGTGAAAATCCTGATGACTAAACTCGCCAATTAAGATAAAACTTCCACTTCGACCCGCCCATCCTTCCCCTTGAATTCTTCTTGCAGGCTGATCACTATATTTTTAATTAAGTTTCTGTATATCTGCGACCCATATTGTATCTCAAATAAAGAAAGATTATTGCTACTTACATTAGGGATCTAGTGTTTATTTTTTTAAGGGCTAAGTGTAAACAATTAATTGAAAATAATATTTATGTACCTTTAGTATGTGGTGTTGAAACAAGGCTCCATACGGCCAGGGACTTGCTTCGACTTCACACATGTTATTATCCGGTTTTTGGAAGTCTGCTACTTTCTCTAATGCTATTAGTAAGTGGTTGGCTATGTCATTCATAATGAGAGAATCGAGCTGAAATTATATGTCAGATATTAAGTAATTGGCTTACGGCATAATTTACTTTCAAACATGCTGTTCTACGATCGTTTGCTGACCATTACGTGCATAAAGTGATTGCAGGAAACCAAGAAATGCGACGGTCACTCTAGATTAAGCTAACTGTATGCAGCAGCGTGATATTATGTCACATGAAGCATATCAGAAAATATGTTCAGTATAAAATCGTCTTACAAACACTGCTGTGCATATAATACACAGTTTAGTGTATGTACTGTACAATGTACCTTCATACTCGTGACAGGAGGTGAATCTTGATTTGTTCGTGTACTCATCCATTTTCCAACTCTCGATGCCAGGAAATGTTGTGGCGTTTTAAGTTGGTCATATTGAGTAATGCTTAGCCACGTAATGTTTGATTGCAACAAACTTAACTCGTTTGCGAGAATCGACGCATCCATGCTGATCAAGATGAAGTGCTGCAAAAAAGTATACATAGTCACTTGTTATTTATTTATGGTTCATAGAAATCATAGAGGACTGTTGAAGCGAAAACAGGTACAATATTTAATTATCAATGTACGTTAAGAATTTTATCTTATTAGTTACCGTAACTGAAAATGAATGATATTAGTAACTTCAAGCATGCATTTAGTTAAAAGATTTTGGTGTTAAATCACATTGAGATGCGAAATCCTTAACGGTAAGTGATCACCGCTCATGTTTATTTTATTTAATTTTTATTTATTGACACGCCAACAGCGTTACACACAAACTTTTACATGAGACTTATAAAATATACATGACATGTGTGCTTGCCAATTAAGGGCGTGAATGGCATTTATAAATATAGACAGTGCTCAGGTTTAATTACCACTATGTTTATACTAATACAAAATAATTAAATGATCTAAAGCAAAAACATGAATATGCTACATTAATTAGTTATTTAGATGCTTCATTATTTTTTCTCTAAGCAGGTTAATCGAGT
>DWPA01005419.1:0-11841 GCA_018251375.1 Calpodes ethlius
CTGTTCTTTGTTTTTTTTTTGTGGTTAATTCATATTTATTTACGCGTCGTAGTACTCTATTAATTCTAGAGCAAGTGTGAAATTTCAATAGTTATCTGACTAATTCAAAATATATGAAATAAGTTTCTATTAGTATTATTTGTTATAAAAACATAATTGAAAATTACTTTTTTAAACCCCATATTTTTTTATATTGATTATAATTTTACCATGTCCAAACCGTATTGTTTTGATTGTTAAGAATTTTAATTTTTACTTCGTAAATTTATAATTATTTCAAATAGATTTTAACATATATTCTTGCCGCGCTCTACCTAGCTTGTATTTACACTTACTATGTACTATGTACAATTTTAAAAGACCATGAAAAATAACATAACACATGTATGGAAATAAATAAATAAATGATCAGATACAAACTTACCTTGTCTGGTAGCCTAACTGTAAATACACGGAGCGTTACGATTTCTGGTAATTAATATTCACAAAAAATAAACAATTGTAACGATGCTATGCGTATATTATTCTTTATGGCTTATCAAGAGAACTTAGTCTATTTGGTGCCGAGTAGATACGGCGCATCATTTCAATGAGCTTCTAACACAACCGTGATCAAAGAAACTATCTATTATAATGGATATGATATTTTGATATGTTCTAGTTCAATCTTTAATTATGTATGGTGGTCTTATAGATAACATTTTCTATATTTTATGTATTTAAAGCTTTTATTTAAACTTGTTTTGTAACTTTGTTGGTGACTTAGTATGTAAGGTATCTTTAGTGCCACCGTCAATGTATTTTTAAAATAACTATGACTTGACATTATATTCAGGGTTCGTTTGTATTCTTTATGTGCCAAATTCTTCGCAAAAATCTATAAATGTTGGTCAATAAGATTTCTAGATTAATTTAATACATTTATATAAATTCATTAATGATTAGACGGTGATCTTGAGAAGCGAGATTACATGTTTAATATAAATAGATTCTTTAAATTTCTTTAGACAAATAAATGTGTATGGAGTCAATAATTTTTACCTTAATAACACCATAACCTCAAAAATGACAATTAACTCTTATTCCATAAAACAACCGCATCCAAAATCTCCAAACTCTATACAACGTAGTCTAATCGTTAGCCATTACGTCGTACCAGAACTAATGCAGCCTTATCATAATTTGAATCGACATTCTCGATGGCTTTTGAATGACAAACTTGTGTTTTCTTACGGTTATTAATTTTGTAGCTGTACCGAGTTCGCTGTGTTCATTAAAGGGTAGGTCAATCACCTTTCTTACTAATAAATAAAATTATATATGCACAATATTACCCTTGTATGTTTGGTATAATCTGCCTTAAACCAAAAACAACTAAGATCTGAAAAACTATGGTACCACATATAAGTATGTTATATGTAATATAACGCATATTTTTAAGTACCTAACAAAGGTGATTGACCTAATGATTAATATTTTTATTCTCCCTAACAAAATCCGAATTCAAATACCACAATCAAATAAAAACATAACAATATGTCATAATATGTTTTTGGATTTTAGTAATAATATTGACTATTATGCTGTTTTAGCACCTGCCGTCAGATTTAATACTATTATTATTATTTATTAGATTTTCCACAGGGTCAACTCACCAGTCGTGGACATGGACAATACCATGAGTTTCAACATTTAATGGTTTACGGAAAAAAATCGTATCCACAAACAGCATTGCTACCTTGTGTGAAAATAAATTAATACAAATCACATCGTCAGACGACGTTTCTTATTGGCTAATTATAACTTTCGTTAACTCAGCTTAACCATTAGTGAGTTTCGATAACAACGCCATCTATATATCGAAAACTATTGTGCTATTTAAGTTTAACCAAATTACACACAGTGGTTTAACTTCATTATCTACTATTCAACAGTAGTTTCTAACTTCGCTAACCAATATCCCGAGATTTTTACAGTATACAAAACATTGTCAGTCCTCCGTCCAATTAAAACTTAAATTAAAGGAATTACGTAGATTTAAGATACAAGTTCCAAAACCTATTAATCTTTACTTTAACATGTGTAAGCGCCATGAGTGTTAGTGTCAGATAAAACGATTTGTCCAGATAAGATTATATTACGAAACTACACCGTAAACCTATAGACATAAACGTGTGATTTGCATGAAGCAAATCAAAACGATTCAATAACTCTGGAAATAATCACACAATTAATTTCTCCACTTGCAATGTGGCTTATCAAGGTCATCTAGGACCATATACCACGGGTCATCGCGGTTTAACTTATTTAACTTAAATCTATTGTTCCTACCAACCCGAGTAGTTATAAAAGTCACGGCGTTTCCATATTGGCATATTGCAAACCTTACATGGTTGGAACTCGGAACCTAATGACCTACGACATTTCAACCGCTACCTCCGTCCTCTTCTATTTCAGTAAGTGGAAAACGAATGGGAGATCACCGTAGTACAGTATCGAGTTGTTTTGTTCGATTTGTAAGTGGCTAGAATTCAGTATCTATCGTAGTTTCTTATATTGTTTCTTTAGTAGCGCTTTGTCGATTTGGTACTTTTTTGTTTGCGAGTCAAGATGATAAATTTTTACAGTGGATTGTTTTGAGGCGAAGTATATTTCGAGCGGAACCTCCTAAGTACTGTTTGAGTTTAATATGGAAATGTCTTGAATTTTCTAAATTTAAATCTTGTATGTAATTAGAAATACTATGTTCAAAATACGGTTATTGAAAATGTGTAAAAAAAATAATGTAGATTTTTTTAAATATATTTTGAACTTTGAGTCGCTCATATTTTGGCCAAGAATCAAGGAAAATGGTCGTGTCATATAAATATATATTCATATGAAAAAAAATATTATAATTAATATACAGATCGATAAGGCTAAATAATAGTCAATGCTATTGAATACATACATATACACGCACGTAGTTAACAAATTTATTAAACAAATTAAACACTAAAACATTAATAATAACAATTAGGAAAGTCATAAAGTTACATCGAGTTAAACAAGCTTGGTTTTAACTAATAGTTACAAGGCTTTTGACAAATAATGGCAGACAAATTATACACCAGAATGTGTTCAATCACCGGACGAGAGTGGACGTAATCACTTTAAACACGCCCTTAGTAACAACCGAAATTGGTCAACTGAAAACAGTAATTTGAAGTGTCGACAAAAAAATATCAAACGAAAATGCAAGGAGAAATTAGTCATAGATTTATTGACTATTGTCCGCTAGGTTTCATATGGTAATAATTCATCACGAAATCGAAATATTACGTTATTTAAGATATTACAGCAATTTAAAAAAGATGATGGTGAATAAAGCAAAAGAAAAGAAATGTATATCAATGTTGTTTTAACTTGAAACATTATTTGAAGTTATTTTTTAGAAATAGTTTTTTAATGCCCACTACGTCATCACCTCAAGGTATATCAACCGTGAGTGTTCCGAAAACACTAAGGAGTTTATAACAACTATATATGGCTATATATAACATGATACAAAGGTATGACAGGTAAATATAATTAAGGTCCAAATGAAGATTGATATACCGATTGTGCTCCACTATACAAAGAATAAATGATCTTTTAGAGTTTTGTAGAACTGTCTGCTTATTTACAAATCAATACATTATCAATGTATTTAAACATATTGGTAACTTTAAAAGTATCATAATTATAATAGTTGTTTCACTTACGGTATGTGGTATTTAGAAGGATTTGCAAATTTCTATAACTCATGTTTACTAAGTGTAGGGTATATGCACCAATTATACGATATTAGCCATATTATTTGTAGTACATCTACTAAATAAAGGTATTTTTCTTAATAATAAATAAATGTCTTCTCAATTTTTACTTTATTGTATATGTAAAATATTTTTTTGTGTAAGTAACAGACATAGAATGCACATTAGAAAAAAACACACAAAATTACTAAAACTCGGTCTAAAGTTACCAAATCAACAATAAACTGCCTAATTCATATGCCAGTAATAAACATTCAACGAGCATTACAATAAATAAGAATAAATTAGAGGTAAAAAATTGTGTTAATTGAATAATAATGACATAATTATAAGCAAAAACGCAGAGACATAAAAGAAACTGGATGCACAAAACAAACGGATTTAAATTTAGCACAAAAACATGGAGCACTCCGATTTGTCGAAACTTTAAAAGGCAAAAACTTGTTAGCACTTACCGCGTGTTCTACCAGTAGCTGATAAGCTAAAAAGATAAAATAGCGATTTCTCACACCTCTCCCAGATCGTAATTGAAATGATTAATTGTTACTTTATTCAATGACAAATTCTTATCGTTCTATTCACAAATTCACGAATTGTAACGCTGTTTGTTAAGAAAACTCTAACCGAAACTTTAAAGAACATAACATATTTGAAAAAAAAAACTTAAACTCATGTGATCGGTTTGAAAAATAAAATTATAAAGTTAATGAAGAAAACTAAACAGTATTTTATCTTAAGTCTGTGAAAACCAGTGAATGTGCTCAGATCACTTCAATTTTGACGTTAAAAACGTTTTTTTTTTTTAAATTCTGTTTGTTCAATTATTATCTGCTTTACCTATTAACTTATCTAGAGAATACGAATACTTTATTGAAAACGAAAATTTTATGTTGAGCCCTGCAAAACAAACTAGTTTCTCGTTACTCGTTTGTTGTGAAACAAGTACATAATCGCATTTTAACTTGACACCTTCATATTATTCGACCTGCCAAGTTTGTAAGTCAGTAGCGACGATGCTCCACCTATGCCCATGTTGGGAAGCCACGCTTTTGTTATTGGTGAAAAAATCATTATCAGATCTTCCAACTACATAATATAACACGTTTTTACGTCGAATGTTTGTAGTAAAAATCACTTACCATTTTTGGCACAACCAATACAATATCGTGACGTATACGTACTTTAGGTAACATTAATATTCAATAGGTATATAAGTATACTGAATGAGTAGACACATATGTAGGTATTCGTATATGCTTGTTTCATTATATTATAAAGCAAGGAATTTAAGGGTAAATACCGGTAATTTTTAATAATTAATTTCATGCCTTTTTTTCAAAGTAACATGAAGGTAAGTATTTGTATCTCTCTCTCTCTCTCTCTCTATGTGTATGTGTGTGTGTTGTGTATATGAAGCTTTTTAAAATGTGTATTAAGTGTTACGTAATATGTTACCAGGTATTGGTGGCTCCCAGGCTGGAGGAGTGGTAACGGGCGCTAATGATGAGAACTATAGGGGCGCGAGGGGACGCCACTCAGAGCGTACCGCACTCTCACCCTAGCCACCATGTTCACAAGGTAAGTTCTATGTGTGTGTGTGACGTCATTTTATTCTTAATACTTACACATTGATGTACAATACTATTTCTACCAAAGATGTCTGAAAGTAGTTAAGCTACGTTCATATGTCATCCAGGAAGGGATTGAACGGCAATGAAAGCTAATTAAAAATTAAGCAATTGTATTGGTCGATTTTACATATATCCATAACTTAGCGTGTAACTGGCTCGCTGACAATGGTAATGGAGCGAACAGATTAGTTCGATAATTAACACACTAATCGACATTTTGTATAGAACTTGTTTAATGCAAAGTTTATGTCACTGCCACATCTGTGTTCAAACTTGATCATTAACGAGTAAAAAATTATACTTCTCAGATATAGACTACGGTTTAGCGCGCTAATTAACGCGTTATTCAATATTAAATTAAGCGAAAAGTACAATTAGTAGACTCATTAATGTGCAAAGCTTAATTTTATCACAATAAAAGTAGTTACTACTTAAAATATAAGTACAAGTTAAAGAACATAATTATTTACTTATAAATTTGAGTGTATTAGACTAAAACTTATTCTGTATGAAAAACATAACGCATTAATCAATCAATCAATCAATCACCACAAAATGAAGCCAACAAACACGAGCAAAACGCCATCTACCGTTACAAGGACAAAACGAAACTACCTAGTAACGTTTTATTCCGTTCGATATTCAAATATGAGCATGTTAACTAGACTCAGAAGCGTCACGGGACACGTCACACGATATAAATGAGTATTTCGTGACTTTACGCCACTGTGCAACGTGAACTGGCGACCGTTACTACTTTGATTGATTGAATTCTCACCCTACTGTTAGAAACGTGTATTGTGCAAATGGGGCACTCGATGTGACAATGTGTCACTCAATGGGTGACATGTGTATCGTTATTGTGAACTTGTAACCTATGCTTTGGTTGCCTAAGTTTTTTAGAGGGGGATTAAGGGAGTCTAGTATAAGTATATAGAACATATAAAGTATATAATAGTATCACCCGAAAATTTTCCCAAATATATTATATTAGTCATAAAGATGTTATATGTATGGGGTAATACCTATCTGCATCTGTTGAGATGGCAACACAGAGTTTTGTGTCAGTTAGAAAAAATCAGTTGGAAGTCAGTTTGAAGTTATGATATAATTTTAATTTAAAACAAAATTAAAGAATTACTAAAAATCATCATCATTCTTTTCATATCTGCGATCCCTACACATACTTAATTCTGCACATTTTAATAGCCCATAAGTATCGAATTAACTTTCAATTTGTCTTTCTACCTATCCCTAACAATCTGAATAGATTTGGAGCTTACGTATTTGTGATAATTTTTTTTTATTATCAAATCTTCGTTAGGTGAATCGCTCACTTCTATTTTTTTATATGACCAACACAAACCATAACTTGACTATAACCAAAATTAGCTTTAAAGCTTAATAAGTCACAAATGGATTTATAAATCGAAAAAAAATACCATAAAACTCACATTGAATTTGAAAGACCTATTCAAAATCACCTCACTTAGAGGACAAAAAAAATTCTAAACGTAATCGACATATCCCGGTAATCTTGAATGAAGGTTACTTGTAAAGTCTCAATAAATTATTCTTGATTAATCGTACACACAGTTTTCAAACATCTTAACAAGATGTTATAAATTTTCAGTTCAAATTCACAATTTTGAAATATTATGAAATATGTTTCATACTCTCATGTAAGTATCTACGTATCTACTTTTCACAGTTATCGTTAACTAGGTAACTACATATTGCGTTTATGAGTGTTAATGGCGCTAAATAATGACGTTTCGAATCCTATAGAAAAATTTACAAAATTGAATATACAGAGTTTATTTATAGAATGAGCGTGACTACAAGGTTTTTTTAAAACCTGATGATGGTAACTTTCGTATTAATAAACAATACTGTGCGGTCTCACAGTGAAATAGAAAGAGAGGATCGATTGTTTGAATTTCCATCTCTATCTTTGGCATTGTTCAAGAAACTAGAGAGTCTCACTTTCACTGTGAGGCCTCATAGTATTATTCGTGAATACGAAGGTAAGACTTGTCACTTTATAATCGCTGTCACATTAACTTTACTAACTTCACCGACGTAAAAAAGATGACGTATGTTTGGTAAATAATTGAAATGAAATAAGACTCATGTTAGTTAAGCATTAGACAATTTTTTATGTAAATTATTTTGTTTTTATTAACTTTTTATACTCTGATCGTATTTGAGAGAAATATTTCAGTTATTTATGACGGTAATTAGTTCCACGTCTTTGTGTGTGTCGTTTAGTTTCTAAAGGAGTCAAATCAATTTGACTATTTTCTATTTTGATAATATGTGTTTCCTTTACAAAACAAAATTTACGTGTAATAATTAAGAGGATTTACATTTCTTTTTTTATGTCTAAACTATATGTTTTTACTAACGGGACTAAATTGCATCTCGATACCAAAAAGATATATCTTTTTAATTTGACTCATTTTGCAACCAAACGATACAATTACAGCAGCACCTACCCTATTTATAGTAAATTATTTACTGCTCAAAAATACTCTCTAGTCAGCCTATTATTGACACAGTTTTGCGATAAAGTAATATCGTAGCGAGACTACGTCGACTGAAAACGTATGCTTTTGTGTTCAAATATAATTATCACTTTGACATTAAGTTTTCACAATACGATGTTACTCTGTGACGTATGTACGAAAACGTAAGTGTCAATAAACTATATAATTGTAAGTATGGGTATATATATATAACTTTAGGTATGTTCCTTACAGTAAAGTACATAGGGTATGAGATTTAGTTAAAACTGTTATAGAGATGAAATGAAATGAATGAACCTTTTCCCATTTCGTTTATAACTGGCTAGGTACGTACCATCCATTAAAAAATACATATTCCCTCATTCATGTGTGTGTCAGCGGACGTGAGTACATGCCACTACACACACATACACACGTACATAAGAAACTAACAGTTAAGTGTTATAAATGTATATTATAGAGTATATTATGATTTATTCTGCGCATTTGCACATATTACAAGCTTTCTTTTAAAATATTTTTGAACGGTTACCAGCGTAAAAGCCGAACGGCGCGGCGGCAAATCGACGTGCCACGCATAACTCAAATTGTCTCAACACACTTTTTTGTTCTTACGACCGCTCAAAATAACATAATGCGCGTAAGACCATTACGGATTTAAGGCTTCGGTCACATGGCAACCGTTCTGTGACGATATAAATAAATATGAGCTTCTTATTTAAATTTTTCCATCATGAGTTACGGAAATAATCAAAAAAATATTAAAATACGCATGCTGTTTATTGCTTTAGAAAAATAATTGACTTATTTGTACAATTTATTTTATTTAATACTAATAAAATAAATAATGGTTAATAAATACATTTAAATACAACACATTTTAGAAAAAAGCTCATTGAATAAATAAAATAAAAAATATTTAACTCATAATTTAATTCAAAATAAAAACTACAAAGTATTATTAAAAGAGAGGTACTTACGTTATTTAAAAAAATAGCAACACAAAAGAAAAATAAAATAAAGTGTGAACAAGACCTACTTACTATACTTTTTATTTAATGCCAGCTATTTATATTAGGATACAAGATGACTTGCTTTTATTGCAGCCAAAAGTAACCGAGGAATTTCCAAATTATACCAAACGACATACATTAAAGAAAGCGGAAAACTAATGGATTGAATATTTGAGTGACTTTCGCTTTTTATATCTACAATAACTTATCTAATTTAACACGTGTATTTTAAGACTTAAGACCAAATAGACATCCACTATTTCTTGTGAGGGGCAAAAATTTATGATTAAATAGCACTCGTAACGGGTTTTACCTTCGTAGTATTTCGGCATATTTTATAAAAAAGCAAAATGTTCATATTGAGGACTTTATGCAATGACTTCTTTCTATCTATCAGCATTTGAAGGTCCACTTTTGGACATGCAATGACTATGATATTGTTTTTAATATTGTATGTATTATTCTGTTTCTATCGTTCTAACAAACTGACAAATGACCAAAATTTTGAGGCTAAATTAATTGAATTTAGTTGTTAAATTTATTTGTAAAATAGCAAAAGTTCTCGGTTGAGCTCGCGCGGGTTTACCGACATTTTGTTATTTTACATAATAAATCCTCTTTATTCCCTATTCTGTAGGAATTTCAAAAACTCCTGAAACTTTTTTTTTTATTATTATAACCTTCTTACAAGCCAAATTTTAAAGTCTGTTAAATGTAGGGATAAAAAACAAGCCGGTTATAGATAAAAATATAAATCCTGCTTTTTCCGTATTCCATGGGAATCTCCTAAGATTACAGATATGCGTGCAAGTTTAGATTTCTTCTTCGTAGGGTTGGACTGGGCGATAAGATGCCCTTTAATATTTTTAAAATAACGAAAAACGTTTGATTAAATTCAAACTATTCTCAGAGTTACTAAATTATCCAATAGAATTTTAAATTCTAATAAATAATCTAATCTTAAATCGGTGTTAATGTTATCCTAAGATTAATTTGCAGTATATACCGTCTCAATCTTAAAATCGTTGAATAAATTAAAACCATGCAAATTTATTTTGTAAGATTAATTTTGTATTAAAAAAGAAAAATAAGTAATATTAGATAACAAAGGCTTTTTGTGGCAGATTCTTTAATATTCTTATTAATCTGTGGTTCTGACCACTTACCACGTAGCTCATTGTTTGCCGAATATTGACAAAAAATCCATTAGTAACACTTGATGTTCGGTTAAAATATATTTCAGGCTCATGAATCCGTTGTACGACAAATCTAATAAAGTATTAAATAAAGGCATGTTTATTAGAATACTGACCAATACATTCGACTCTTCAAAGATTACGATCTGAGCCTTGAGCCTATCAATAAAGCATCCCAAGGGTAATTTTGCTAACCCTTAATCGAAGATTAAAATTAGCTGTCAGTTAATGAACATTGTGGCGTTCGGTTTAGGGTTGTCATACATCAACATTATGCCTGAATAATCCAGGATTAGATATTGTTCTATAGATTATTTTGAGACTGTTTAAATAATTATTTATTTCATAACATTTTAAAAGTTTGAGTTTAAATTATTTCTTATTTTGTAGGGAAAAAACATACGGCTTTTGACAAAATGATGTTATAAATATAATATCAAGTTCAATAATATAGTATCAGGGTATCGCAAAACACGAAAAATATCGACGATTATAAGTATCATTCACATTATTATTGGTATTAAAATATTATGTTCATATTTTGAAAAATATTTTTTTTTCATAAAGCTTACCTGGCTAGCTACCACCTTCTTGCTTGAGTCAACGTCCTCCAACTTGGGGCTTGAGAACCAGTACTAGTATTTACAGGGTGACGCGTATGCTGTTACATATTCTATTTACATATAATATATGTCATTCTTAACCCGAATTTCCTCGTAGTGTTTTTCTTGCCTGAAATAAAATTTAATTATCATTTTGTAATAATACTAAATAAATATTAAATACGCAGGCAGGATTTTTAACTGGATCAATATCGGGTTAAAATTAATCGACTCATGTTTCAACTAGAGACAAAAAAAAACAAAAAAATGCTTTAATTTATAACAAAGCCTACCTACGTTGAGATTTTCCAAAAAAATATATACCTATTACTTATATTACAGTTTCGGTTCTTTATAATTTATTTACTAGACCACCTATTCGTAGATCGCTCGAAATCGATTTCCAATCCCTATTCGAATAATATCGAGCATAGCAACCCTACTGCGTTGTTTACCGCCTCAGAGCTACACTACCAATAGCCTTATAATTGTTTTTCACGCTCATTTGTTGTAATTGAAATAAGTCTCGAGCCTGATATTTATTCAGCGGTTTATTGGTTTCAATACTAAACTATTGGGATGTAAGCCAATGGGTTTTATTGTTGGGATCAGTATAGCTTCGGGTTATTTATTTATTATTGTTAGGTTATTTTTTTTTAATAACTGTATTGTCTGTACGTTCAGGATAGTATATGGTGACTCTGACTGGTGAATGGTTTCTGAGTTCGATTCCAAGACCGATTATTTTTATTGATAATTTTTAAGCATGACTAAAATATCGTAAATATCTATGTGAGATTTTTTTTCATATGTAGGTAAATTATGTAACAAATTGATGTCTGTATATGGAAGATATTTGAGAAAAACCTACTATTTTGAGTATGTATAATCGTTTTAGATCCCATAACAATGAGTTTAGATGTATGTTTGTTTATGAGTTTGGACTTACTAAGGCCAGAAATAGCTTGACTGTTGCAAATGAGATTTATAGTGTTGTAATAAGCTTGAGGTAATACTTAATGCTGTTTTATTTTAATTAGCTCAGAGATAATAAAATATATGTCAACTTAAATAATC
>DWPA01005420.1:0-11840 GCA_018251375.1 Calpodes ethlius
AATTTGAAAAAATATATAAAGAATTTACAAAAATCATCATCATTCGTTTCATATCTGCGATCCCACATATATATGTATATGTGTATGTGTGTATACTAGATATTGACCGCAGTTTCGCACACGTTTGAGAAAAGAAAAGTATATATATATATATATATATATATATTTGTGTGTGTGTGTAAGCGTTGAGAAAATTTCGATAGCGTGATTCAGGTCAAGCGTGACGTATAGTGTGACGTCATTCTACGGAAGCAGTCAACCATTTGATCCAACTATTCATCCAGTTGGCGACTCAACTCAGCATACAAGGACAAAACACTCAACACGTACCGTACACGATTTCTCCACACAAATACGTTTTCAGTGCATTCCCCTCTTTATCTTCAAGAGTCGTTATGTTTTATACTTTGTTTACAAGTGGAGGCGTTTATAAAGCACTTAATTTACTACTTAATCAAATGGTTATGGTGACTGACTGACAAACAACCTGTAATTGCGCACCTCAAGTTTTAGAAGCGTGAAATTTGTATATGGTTTTTTTATACTGTAGAAAACTAAAAAATTTTTTTTTTTGAAAAATAAATCTTCAAACATAAAATTTGAGCTTAAAAATTTGCATATCTTAAAGGTATACAATAAGGAGTAAAATCAAAGCCACAAAGCACCACCTACACCTACTACCACATTAATAAAATAAGCATAATCAAATTACAATATACATATCTATAATTAAATAAACTGTATTTATAAACATAAAGTGACAGAGGAAACTCCAGTCCATATCCTCTGCGACTGTATGGCCATAACTCACTGCAGAAGTCACATACTGGGAGGAAATATGCCTTCCCAGTCAGATCAAACAACTGGAACCCAGGAATATCCTATAGTTCATCAAAACCGTGGGACTTGGTAACCAGATCTAGCTCTTAAACAGGTATGGCTATAATCTATCAAATATGGTCACAGTGGCCTTTGAGACCCGTGTCCCTTGTGTGATCATTAAATTATAATAATAAATGTAAAGTGGAATTATATCTCAGATATGGCTAATACTTAGCATAGTGCATACACAAGTAATTTTATTGCTCATCAGGACACTGCGAAGTTTTACCTGTTTAGTTTGATATAAAACAAGTGTTATTTTATAAATCCGTAATATTTCCATGCTATAATCTATAATTTAAATACAATAAAACAACTAGAGTGAAGATTATATCCGATTATCTAACAGCATCTAATAGCACACTTGCTATCAACTGTAATCTATACTAATATTATAAGTGCAAAAGTGTGCTTGTTTATTTGTTTGTCCTTCTTTCATGGTGCAATGAAGCGTCGCTATGGTATGATTTTTGGTTGAGATATAGCTAGAAGTATGAAGAGTACTACAGGCTACTTTTTACCACAAAAGAATATCTCATTTTTGCAGAAAGATCCATTACAATGCATATTTCAGCCAAAAGTGTACAACAACAAAATGTTACCTAGCAACCAATGATAGAAAGAAATTGACAGCATTTTCATTGCTGTACTTTTCACACATGCAACATCTAGTAACTAATAACTTGACATTAAATAGGAATATACAGACATAAATAATTATAAATAAAGTGAAATAGTATTATATGTTTCTTACAATGAACCTTTAATTCACAGATAAGAGTTTATTAATGATTTGTTGCTACTTCATATAAAGTTAAAAAGTGTTGCAATAAACAATTATTTATATGCAGAGCAAAATAAAAAAGTTATAAAACTAATAACAATAAATCAATGATTTTATTATCTTATCATACAACATAATCAGCACAGGTGTTAGAAAAACACCAGTAAGAAAGAGATAGATTAAATAAATGTTATCTAATCACAATATTATTATATTTTCCTTTAGAGTCTGACCACATCTATATTATCGGCCATATTTGTCAAAAGATGTTTTTTATGTAATCATCAAAGAAACAAGACGAAAGAGGGACAGATAGTTTTCAATATAAATTAAAAACAATTACTCTGTTATTGAATTACTCTATGAAGTTAGTTTTAGACTTCTTTGCAGCCAGTTAACTAATAATAACTTAAAAATATTTGATTCTACCAAAGTAACAACTGGTACTATTAACTATATAAAAATTGATACTTATTTACATAATTTTCTAATTGATGCAACTAATAATTATGCAAATTTTACATAATATAGTTTTATAACTACATTTTATTATGATGTTATAAAAAGGTCAGCAATAATAATAAAAATAACACATCTAGACATAATATTAAGATTCAAATTCGTGTTTTTTTTTTATATATTGCAACACAAGACCATTATGAGATGCAGAGAATTCTGGCATTGTGAAATCTAATTATATATCCATACATTCTGGCAACCTGTAAATGTAACACTGCTACCCATTTATAATGTATATACATACAATCGCGAAAACAACATATGTATAGACAATAAAAGCAGACCATTACAATACTCACACAATGAAGTCATTTCTCATAGCAATAAGACATTTAAAATTTCATTGTCTTTGTATATATCTGTGGTAAATATAATGTTTGCGTATTGCAAATCAAACAGCTACAATACGTCCAAACCGTTGTGAAAGTATTCATGAGAAACACTACTTTATTACAAATACACAGAGTTAGAATTTGAATGACAAAATTGAATGTTTCAGACTTGAATGACAAGCAAGGATAGAAACTCTTGTAAAATGCACTCAATGTTGTAACTATAGAGCTGATTTTGAATCGTTATATTCCATCTTCAGTGCATGTGAACTGAGTTTGCACTTGTATTTTCAGGTCAATTATGTGAAGTCATTAAAGGAATTTTAAGATTTAATAGTTAATATATAAACGACGTTATGCAATCTATACTTATAAATACAAAAGTGTGTTTGTTTGTTTGTCCTTTTTTAACAGTGAAACAGAGTGTTCTTATGATATGATTTTTGATTGAGCGATAGTTGGGAGAATAAAGACAGCCTTAAGCTACTTTTTACCATGTTAAAAAAAATCTTATTTCTGTGAAAAGATTCATTACAATGTATATTTTAGCTAAGTTAAGAAATTATTCAACAACAAAGCAGGCAACCAATGATAGAAACGAACCTACAACCTTTTTATTGCTTTTCTATCACCATATAAGGGTAGCCACGGCAATAGCTATGATAAAATAAATGCACAACACAAAACCACATTTAAAATGTTTTGACAACTGTTTTGATATTTCAAACATGAAATTTACATATATGTGCCAGACTTATAACTATACGCAGCAATGAACTTTTAATATTAACACTACTTTCAATCATCGTACTTCATTTCTCAAGCACAGAAGAACCTTAGAACATTATAAAATGATGAGTACTTAATTCATTAATTATTTAAAGCTTATTTGATTATTAGATGTTGACAGCGGCTCTGCTTGTTTGTTTGAAAAGGACAGCAATAAAAAGATTTTTAGTTTCTTTCTACACTTGGTTGCCAGGTTTGGCCAAAAAACATTATTCTGGATTTTTCCATAAAAATGAGATTTTCTTTTGCAGTAAAAAGTAGCCTATAGTACTTCATGTTCTCCAAACTACCTCCAAACCAAAAATCATGCCATAGCAACACTCTTACGTCATGAAAGAACACACAAAAAACACTTACGCATTTATAATATTAATATAGATAACATTGAACAACTTTTTAACATCTGACAATTCTACTAATTCAAATATGTAACTATTTCCATAGTTATTACTTGTATAAACATATTTAAATTAATAATAAACTTATTTACGAACAATTATTGTTTGATTGTATTGATCATAGTAGAACAATATTTATTACAACCAATTAGTATGTGATTATTCAAATTTTGGTTGAGAAGGGAGAGGAAACGAGAACTGTTCTAGCCAGAGGGGATGAGAGGGGGGGGGGGGGGTTTGAATAAGTGTAATTGTCTAGAGAGGACAAATGCTTAGTAAATAAGAATCTACATTTTCCTTGATTGAACCACTTATGAGTAATATGCTTAATACAATTGTATTTAACTATATACATAGGTATAAGATATATCCATAGCAATGAATTTAATTTCATTGGTGTTTAATATAAATATACTTTTGTTTACTTATAATTGGGTTTTATCTTTATAATTGGTGAAATCAAATAAAAAAAAATCATAATAAGAAATTCTTATTAATAAACCTGACATCATTCTATGTTCCAATTAGATATTTCTTATAGTTAATTTATGTACAATGCTTTCTTATCTAAATTAAATAAGTTAGTACTTTATTTGTACCGAGGCCACTGTAAGTTTATTTGTACTAAGAAAATAAAAGATTTCTTGCTATTGAAGGAATTTTGATCATCTTTGGAGGTTAAATTATAATTTACAATAAACTATTCCTAAGTCATATTGCCTTAACAAAAGTCCATAAAACATTTTAAGGTGATGTTGAAATTAAATAACTTGAAATAGCACATATTTGCATTGACAGCAAAGATAGTATTTTGATTGAATATCTTAATCGTTTTATTCATTCTTATTTATAACAAAAGATAACATACACACAGTTTCGTTCAAACACAAAGGATTAAAGATTAAGATAAATCAATAGAGTTGGTAATCTTGTAAAGTAAACGTGAGAAACGTTAAGATAATAGAATGGAGAACATAAATTTACTCACCAAATTGAAATAATCGTGATCTCTTACGCCACAGTTTCATGTATGTAATTAGCCCTGCACTCACTTTTACTACAATTTAACAAAAACACGCATCCGATGTTTCAATGCACTTCGATTTTACGTCAGTATAATTTTGAACTTTCACTGCTTAAAAACATAGAAATAAGAATAAATCTCACGAATTAACTCTAGTAACCACTCGAAATATTATATTTATTCACCTTCGTATCATTACATCGTTCGTTGACAAAAACAAACTGTCAGATAACCCATCAAGAAGAAAAGTCAGAAGAAGAGTTAACACTTCAAATGCTCCAAGATTATCACAGACTAATTTTTCTTACCAAGATATACTCTGTAGATACACGAAATTATATGACTTTACGTTTCAGATGTCTGTGAAGAAGAAAAACTAAAATTATGTCATGTTGATTTGTATTTTATATAATATGTTATTTTAACATACATTAATTATTATACCTTTTCTGACATAGTATTCCAATTACAGTATAGATTATTAACTGATTTTATTTTCCTTACATGTTTCCGAACGCACATTAGTGATGTACGTACAACCGGAAAATACCGTAAAATTTGTAAAAAAAAAACAAATGATTAATTAAAAATAAAAAATCATTTTTTATAAATATTACATTGTTCTATCAAGACAAGTTTTTTCACCATTTAATTAAATCTAATCTTAATTTTATAGCGTTTATTTAATTATGATGTTTGAAAAATGTACACGAAAACCTGTCTTTACTAGAAGACATGCGCAACATTGACATATCAAATAAGAAGTATTGATTTTAAGGGCTGCTTGTTTGGACACACTAGTTTAAAGTTTGTTTATATTACAATTTTATAATGTCTAGGACATTATTTTTCATTATGACCAACCTCCTTGGAATATATAGCAGCGATCAAAATGCTGTAACATTTACATTTAAAGAATATCAATATAAAGACTCTCCTAAAAATGTAAGTACTGTATATTTAATAAAAATCATTATAAATAGTGCATTGGTGATGAGTTTTACAATATATTTTATGTTTTCACGCCGTTTACATTATTAAATAATAGTGCTATATATTTAATGTTCTACCTGCGGTCAGAATAATGAAATATGTGCAAAATATCTTTTTTTAATCAAAACAATACAAAATTATACATATCGTGCCTTGTTGCATTAAGGTATAATAAACTTTATTATCTCTAATAAAAATATACGACTCCTATTTTACAGGAAATGACGTTTCGGGAATTTGAATCGGCTTGTGAACAAAGCAGTGCTTGTAGCCACATGAATGGTTTAGCGCGAACCCGCTGCATTCGAGAATGTGTTTCACCATCTTGTTATCGAGAACTTTATTTGTCTGATCCTGTAAGTAAATAAAATATCTTTCTATGTTTGAATTTACATCATAAATAATTTAGTTCGTAGTTATAAAACACTGGTGTCTTAAGAGTGTTTGAGAATTTTATTATTTTCTCCTATAAAGTTCTAACTATATTCAACAAATTTCAGCTGGAGGAGGGGGAAATCGATGTCCGCCTAAATTCTTTTAAAGGGTGTTTCATTCAACGAAGTGGTAGGACAAGAAACTGATTCCGATCCAGTATTATAACATCGATATTCATTTGTGCCGACAAAATTAATCACTTACATCGTAAAATTCGATTCTTAATAATAGTAAGTAAATCATTTTCATTTTTGAATTTTGAGGTACGTATATATAGTTGAATATTGTCACAACAATTGTTATAAAAATTGCAAGCGAGCGATTTTTAAGGGTTTTTATTCAAGGATTCATTTTCTGAAGTTCAAACAATTAGTTTAACACATCATTATAGTCCATATATCATAATAACAGCGGGCCTAAAGTTCATATACTCGTTTTTATCCTGCATGCTACAGACTGAGCGTTATCGTGTGATATCGTTCTGTTTTGTCTTTATAAAAAACTCAGCGTTACGCTTGTAATATTTCATACCTATTATCATTTCTATGAATTTTCCGAGCTTAAACGAGATCCAATAAGAGTTTTGTCTAAGCCCATTGTTATTAGCGAGACGCAGATCTTTTTTATATTCCAAATATCATTGCCACACTTTTTTGACTATGAACATGTAATAATAAGAGTTTAGTCTTGGATGGCAGATAGTGTTGTGACCAATTCCACTTGTACTATCACAATAAATTCACCATTCATACTTTGAAAAATATAGTCTGTTTGAAATTTAGTCTAACACTCGTATTTTTATTCAAGTTAAAGTAATTACACACGTTTAATTTAAGACTTAAATGACTACATTGCATATTATTCTAAATTTTGGCAATTATTACTTCAGTAAATATTCTTAGTTATTAAATAAAAATAGTTAATTATGTCATTACTTCACCTCAAGTAATTAACTTTAACTTGACTATAGATGCATCGGTTATACTTCAAGCGAAGTTCGACTTATTTAAAGTAGGTAACATGTCACAGATTATACAACTTTTTGTGAATAATGAATTTAAAAATTAATGGAATTATATTTCTTTCAGGTAATATTAACTGTCCTCCATAAGCAGCAGACCTTCATAAATAATGTTTTTCTTAAAAGACAAGCGAATAATGTACATATTTAAAGAATACAGAGTAACTTTGACTTTGACTTTATTATTGACTTAAATAAAATTTGATGAATTTTTAATTATGAATTTTAATTTTACTGAAACACGTACGAATTGGTAACTTTTATGCAAATAGCCGACAAACTACTTGACAACATAGTTTAGGGTAAAGTGCTATCGCTGCCTTAGGTCATCAGCTATGTATAGGGTATTACCAATTCGATGCTGTCCAAGAAGATAAAAAAAAGAAAGTAAGATATATAATTACTTATAATCTACTATGTATAATATCATTAGTTAAGAAGTAATTATAAAAACACCCAAAAAACGTTGGGCCATGGGCAATGTCCAGTTCCGTAATTATTATTTGATCGATTATTACTTGTCACCTAGTAAACCTTATCGATTATCATTTAACAATTATGATCATATGCTACTTCCTTTTTTCACATGTCCAACATCATGAGTTTAATCGACAGATAAGGAAGAAAGTAAATAATTGTTTCTCGTCAAAATGATCAGCTTAAGGCTTAATATTTCGTTGACGGATTCCAGAATAGAAAAACAGTTTTGCAGGGCCATCATATCTTTGATAGAGCATGACTACGTTACCCACACGGTGAGGTAGACAAGAAAAAAATGTAAGTATCTTATCCTTATGTGTAAGATACATATATTTGTTTTTAAAGTGTAATTTTTCAATTTTGTTGTTGCGATAAGCCAACGTAATGAAATATATATATGTACCTAAATCATTGTCTCATGTCATAACTCAATGTCCATAATTTTATTTACTATTACTCTGTGTTCCTAGTATTCTCATAGTTTTAAGTTTAATGGCAACCCTAAATAAAAGTGTTGTACCTTGCAACAACGTGATCGGAGTTATATTGATTCGATATAGTACCGATTTTTTATCTGTCATCCCCTTGCATAGAAACCTCAATTCAATTTGTGTCTTGTCTTTTGGTGCCACTTGCTATCGTATCGTGAGAAGTCTAGTGAGAAACAAGTGAAATGGCTTCCCTATGTAGACAAATTGTTCGCGGAAATGCTTTTAAAGGCCTCCTTATGAACACGATTAAAAGGGGATATGCTGACACAAGTAAGAATATATTTTGCTTAACAATTTTTGGTTTTATCTGTCAAGATTTTCGTTACGTAATTCTTATAATTTTCCTGCAGTTTACCCTTCTCATTTTGAATTTTGAATTGTAGCAATCCCTTAAAAGGCGTTTCTTTTCAATGCATGATCGTATAATTCATATGCAGCTGAAATCTGCTCAGAACGCAATACTGCAGTCTTCTGTCAATCTTTGGCACATTGTATCGATTTATGAAAAAGATTAGTTGCACCATATTATGCACTTATAATAAAATAAAATAATCCTGTTAACTGTTCACACTGACGTAACTTCAAACATTAAATTCCTAATTTTGTTTTTTTTAACAATTCAGAAATCGAATGTTTTATTGTTAGGTTATACCTTATCATTACTTCTATCTTTTAATTTCTTATCAGTCCATTCCACTGTAGTATGTAACGGTCAGGCTTTGTAATAAATAAGAATCTACATTTTATCACTCAAGAAATATAATAGAACTCATATTTGTTTATACTTACAAAAATTCATATTGTTTCCTTGCCTATTCAATGATCAATATTTAACTGAAAAATTGACAAATATCAGTCTTATATACCAAAAAATGCACCATTATTCCAAAAAAACATATGTAGCATACATGATTTGTTAAAAAAAAGACACTAAATTTGATTATGGAATATTTATTAAAAAAAAAATTTAGATTTAATAGTTACACTGACCTATGAGAGGATTTACTATAAATTAATAAAATTGGTAACCGGTAAACAAATTATGTAAAGAAATATTACTCCCAAAGCTATTCTAAAGTAAATAAGTTAATAATTGCTTCATTAAACACCATAAGATGTCTAGAAATATGCTATGATAGTATCAATTAGTATTACTGCTAAGACTATAAAGAAGAAGATTTTTTTATATCACTGATTCATCAATACAGAGCTGAAATTACTAGACTTAGATATCAGATTACTTCTACGGTCTAGTCGAATAATAATTTTGTGAAATTTCATATTTTCAAGTGTGAAATAGGGATTGCAAGGTTTCATGGTAAAATCTGTATAAGAAAAATCCAAACTGACATATGAATGCTTATCTCAAATTCTTTAAACAAAAAGAAATATTCCTTTATATTGTAGGCAACTCTTAAGGCTGGAATCTTTGAAGTTGCAGACTAAATTAAAAACATATATTATTTGCTACTAGATTTCTTAATAGGAATACCTATTACTCTATTTATTAAACATTTAAAATTTAGTATGCAAGAGTTTGCCATAATCATTAATATATATTTTCTGGATTTTTGGAATCAAATTTATACTTCATAAGAAGTGGTTCTAATTCGCCCTGTAAGATATGACCCAATCATACATATTAACAAACTAAAAAACATTGCCAGTTAGATAACAGCTTTAAAAAAGAAAACATGTGCTGTGTGGCACATTTAAATAATGCCCAAATTGCAATAAAATCTAAAATTTTTAAAACCTAATCGCCATTATGAAACAGTATTTAAAGACCTCATAGCCAATGGTAGTGTCTCTCCCTGGTTCAATACCCAGCCAGAGCAGATATTTGTGATAGATAAATGACCTGCGACACAGGGAAACCTAGTGTGGAGGTATAAGTGTCTATGTAAGCATCTATACTAATATTATAAAGAGGGAGAGTCTGTGAACAAGTATGTATGTAGGATCTTCAAAACTGCTCATCCAATTTTAATACTTCTTTCACAAAAAGAATGCAGTATAATCACTGAGAGTTATATATTTTTAAAAATATTAATTGCACTCTGAGAAGCTAGGACAGTAATCAACAATAAAAAGATCAGGACTGTTGTATACATTGATGGTGGAAAGCATAAATGTTGTATCTCGAAAATGTGCTTTTGGATTATTACCGTACTGTTGTATAAAGGAAAATTCTGTATAATTTAATAAAAAAAAATGCTTGAATTGGTGCATTAGCATTCCAATTTTGGACATTGTAACTTTATTAGATCAGGAGTTCTGAATTTTTGAAATACGTTTCTGGATCTGGTGTAAAATATAGTTTTTCGAGACTACAATTACGCTTTCTACCGTCGATATGGTCATGCCTATTGTAGATATTAGGTTAATAAACATTACATATCAACAGCACAGATAATATTTTGGCATCATAACAATTATTGCATAATTTCTTCACAATGTTGTGTATGTACATATAGTACCACATATCTGTTTCATGTGATTTAATCATTATATATAAGTGAATTATTACATAGTACACAACAACGTATACACATGTTATAATTACATCTATTTTAAGCTTTTCTTGGCCCACTTTCATATTTCAACTACAATAGCTTAATATAAAACACCTTACTTACTATGTACTAAATTTAAAAGATTTTATATTTTTCTGTGTTTGTTAGTTGTCAATGTGTTTAATTAGGTCAAATCTGCTTAAAAAACAGTATAAAAAGCAGTTTTCTTATCCTATGAAGTTTAAATTCGATTCACTGCTCTCGTCACTTGTCAATGCATCTTTAAGACAAGTATGACCTAATGCTTCACGTAGAATTGCTCCAGATGAGGTTATTCCTCAACAGTCAACAGGATTAATACCAGCATGACAGAATGATGAGATGACATGATAGAATCAGTAGTTTAAGTTGAAACATCAGTGAAAAAGTTTAAAATGCCATTTCTTTATTCCTTCTGGTCTAAATTACACTTTTAATGTTATTTGTAAGTTTGTAGACAGTATCCATTAAACCGAACCTCTACTTTTTCAGTTCATCCTTTGCTCAATCCCGGACCATCTTCCTATGTTCCCGAGATCTCCCATGGTTAATCTGTTTAATTCTTGTTGTATTAGATGTAACATATGCTTTAGAAAGTAATAATAGTTGCAATTAATTCAGGCAATTATTTGTATTTGAGACTTGTGAGTTCTCAAGAATGCTCACAGGTGTTTGGGATGTCCCAATTGTCTGTACCTACCAAAACGAGTTATGCAGTGGAATATTTCATATGTTTTTTGTACTGCAAACCAATTGTTGTGCTTGATGGTCTCTACCAATCACTGTATGAGATGATGTGTCCCGAGGCCCATCCGATAGCTAATAAAGACTCTGAGCAATCAAGTTTAATGCTCATGAATGCTTACAAAATTTCTTGCAAACTTATCTAAAACCGTTAAAATGTTATCATATTTTGATTGTAAAGTTAGAGGCAGAGTTCTAAAGCACGTTTAAGTCTTCTTTGCTAACTGTGACATATCTTTAATACTTTAACTCAAAACCGACCTACACTAGTAAGGCATTAGTGACTTAGGAAAGCGATAGTATTGAAGAAAAGTATTGTAGGGTTGCAACTAATTCAATACCATTTTTATATTGATGTTAGAGAAACATTTTTATTCAGATGTTTATTTTGAA
>DWPA01005421.1:0-11840 GCA_018251375.1 Calpodes ethlius
TCTGATGATAATTGATCACTTTCTCCATAGGCTTTTACCAGTACTTATGGCACAGACGCGTTTCCGACCAAGAATAAAGCGGGTGCGAGTCACTAGATCTTTGACATTGCAATTGAAACACGTAAAAAGCAATTTAATATTGGAATTCTTATTTATTAAGTTTCTGTTACAAAATAATACCTTACATTTACCGATAGCTATGTTTGAAATTAGGTTGGTACTTTTCAAAAATAGTGCTAAGTTTAACAAATTAAAAATATTTTTTTTTTGTCTATAAATAGAAGTTGGTGCCCACGACTTCGTCGGTTATCAAATTGCATAATTTAATATTAAGAATAAAAAAACGTATCTACTAGTATCTCTTAATTACTGTCTTGCAGATACGAAATCAGAGATTATTACTAAATAAATGAGCTTGAAAGCACCAATTTTTAATAAAATCTTGCTATTATTATCAGGCTTTAACCTGCGGAAATTCATTATTATTAAGTTATTATTATCCTATTTTCTGACAATCCGCGATCAAAATATATGATAGTATATATTTTAAGACATACGTCACACCGACCTTCCGTGCAGGAAACGTGCACTACAATAAATGAAAGTATAGCTCAAATATAATTACAGCTATAGATGATCATTGTAAGGAAACCATTATAGGTACCTAATTTTGTTCCGGGTCCAACCCTTCGGGGTTCTACCACTCCCACCCATCAATCTGCCCATATCACGGCCGGTCTCAAGATATCATTACGCCCGCGTTATAATGTCACTGGCCGGTTATTGCAGGCCGACTGGAAAGCGAGCGCAATAGCTACACCAGGAACCAATGGTGACTAATGGCGGGATCAATCACCCACTGTTATGTCATTTATCCGGTTTTTTAAACGTTGCACTTACTTCCTACAGATTAAAAATAGGTAGCTATAGTTTAAAATAAATTATAGCATTTTATTACGTGTACGTTGTCTGTAGAATTGCCTATATGTGATAAATTGGTCAATTTGAAATCGGCACTGCTTGATTTGGATTTCCATAATGTAATTGTATATATATAATTTTGTTTAAAATTTTGAATTTTCATACCTATTAGTATTTTTTTGCAGATATGATGACAAAAATTATGTAACACATAACTTGATGTTTTTTCTTATCGTTAAAATACAGCAAGGGTAGGTAAATATTTTGAATGAGTTCTCTGTGCCATAAGTGCGGATTCGAATACTGTGAGCATTTAATGATTAAAATTATATACGCATTAGTTCCTGTAAATAATTATTATTCCTGCGGTAAAGAAAAATATCTTGGAAATTTTAAGAAAAGGTCCACCAGAAGCACAAATATATTTTGTGATGATACTTCAATTAATTTAATAGTTAATTCATTCAGTTAGTCCATCATAAAGACTAGCTCTATATATGTAGGTAGAAAATATTTAATCCTCGTATTCACAAAGAGTACTGTGCGGTCTCACTCACAATGAAATAGAAAGAGAGGATTGTTTTGTTTGTATTCCCATATCCATAAGATTAGATGCAAAATCGAAAAAAAAAGAGTATAATTAGCTCTTCGACATTGTAACCAAAATTCGTTAAAACATTTCAAATTGGACACATGGAACTGTCAAATGTACTTACAAAAAAAATTTTTTTTTTTCAAAAACATTAATATCTCAAGAACAGATCAGTTATTTGATTAATGCAAATAGGTAAATAATTTTCGGAAGGTACCGCATGAGACCTGACTGTATCACCATTATTGAAAACAAATGAAATGTGCACACTGTACATATTCTAAAAGATATAGCTCCAGCGCCTCCAGCCGTGTTTGGAAAAAAAACTTGGTTAGAATTCGTTAATTTCGTCAATGGTTGAATATGGTGCGGTTTAAGTGCCTTTAAATATGAACACAAATTTTCCGGACAACCCAACACATGCATTGTGCGTAAACGTAGTGTCTGAGCGTGAATCGTTCAAGTGGGGGTTGTTATAAGGCAAATGATGACCTATTTCACTTCTCACATCACTTTACGCCGCCGTGGCTATCGATGTTGCAATCGGCATTTTGCTGAAATCGATTTTAATTTTTTATTCGTGTAGGAGTCAGATAGTTACTTTTTTAGTGATAAATATGTATACGATGAAATTGTGTATTTTGTGATTAAATTCCTGGCGCTTGTGACATAGTTTCTGTTGATGGTAAATACAAGATGAAGGTACGTTTTAATATTAGTGTTTACCTTAGCCTAACTAGTTTTTAATAAAATTTGATACCTTTTAATTATCAATCTTTTTTGTGCTTATGTTTATTGACTTAAATGAAGTAATGATAAGTTCTGAACATCGAAGAGTTACTATAATATCTTAGCTACTAAGAATAAAATTGAAAGTAAATTACTTATCACCGATAAGAAACTGCTTACACATAACTAAAATGAACATGGCGTATAAAATTAATTATACAAATATTAATTTATTGGAATATAATTATTATATAATAAGTTGCTAACCTTTTTCACTTAAATTGTTAATAAATTTATGTTAATTTATCGAAACAATCTATCTATCTATCTAACAGCCTTTAAAGGTCCACTGCTGGACATAGGCTTTCCCTAATTCGCGCCATTCAGACCGGTCCTGAGCCTTCTGAATCCACCGAATACCCGCTGTCTTCTTCAGGTCGTCAGTCCATCTGGTTGCGGGGCGACCTACACTCCTTATTCCGAGACGTGGACACTATTCAAAGACCTTACTTCACCAACGGTTGTCGGTCCTTCTTACTATATGGCCAGCCCATTATCACTTCAGCCGGCTTATTCTTTGAGCTATGTCAGTTACCCTCGTTCGTCTACATGATCGCATCAGGAATGAAATACCAAAATCAAAATAATAATAAAAACATTTTTAATTTACGACATGAGTATTATGTTGTAATAATATCTGGTCTTTGATATTAAATTTTAATATCTGTGGATTGTCTATGTACTGCGAAATAAAATAAAGATGCCGACGGTCGTCGCTAGGATTCGCAAGAAGTCTGTAATTATTGTGTACGCAGCAGCTTTACGGCGGTAATATAAATGTTTCTCCGGCCCGTTTTTCCGTCTTTAAGTTAATTGACTCGGGCAAGTTCAATGCTATGAGCTGTTTTCTAACTTTTCTATTTCCAGGCAACATACTATCACCTGCGGGTGTGGACATTACTAAACTGGTTTCTATAATACTTCAACTGTGTACTCGGTAACAACCGTACCCAAGTAGGTATGGATAATCATTGGTAACCGAGATATTTCTTTGTCGGCTAATTCAATATACTTACCAGGTTTTACATAAAAAGGATGTCGATTTCTTTCTACCATTGGTTGCTAGGCAACGCTTTGTTTTTAAACACTTTCTTTAATTTGGCTGAGTTATACATCATAATCGATCATACCATAGAAATTACACTTTTTGTGGTGGAAATTATTCTATGGTACTCGTCATCTTCTCAACTATCTTCATACTAAAAATCATATCGTAAAGATGTTCCATTGCACCGTAAAATAAGGACGAAAATACAATTAAACACACTTTCGCATTTATAATATAGCATCGCATTTATATCATATATAGTAGTCCTAATCCAGAAAAGTATTAGGTGAGCATATTTATTAAACCCATAGATCACATAACAGTAATTTTTACAATTGAACGTAGTTATGCAATATAGATCCAACGACAAAAGCTAGTCTTTGAGAAAATAAACCTTTAAGTAAAATTGTTATATTAAAATAACAAGACTATAGCTTGTTTTTAAATTTAATTTAAATATTTCATTAGGAATACGTACCATGCAGGTTGATTTTTTTTTCATATGTCAAAGATGATGTGGATATATCATTTGTTATTCTTATAAATAAAAAAACGGTTTTTGGGGTTAGATCTATTTTGCATAACCACGTCCAATTTATGTATGTTTGCCTGTGCATTTGTTTTGAATACTATCAGAAACCGTTTAAGCGATATGAATGCGTCAACGATTAAGCGAAACGTGGAAGTTTATTAGTATGTAATAAACATAAAATAAATATCCACTCCCTCACTGCTTGTAGTAGCGATTTCGGGGCTCCACAGAAAAGCAGCGCTGCAAATATTCTATTGTAGGAATTGCAGCGGTAGCTCAGAGAAGTCCAACAAATTAGAGTAGGCGATATTTATTATAGAAAGAATTTCTGTAACACTTGAACCGGACATACATTCCGTATAATTCGGCAACTGCCTTACCCAAATGTTTGACTGAAACACTGTGGATTCTACTTCGGTCATCATCATCATCATCACAACCCATAACTGTCCCATTGCTGGGCTTGGATCTCGTCTCAAAATGTGAGAGCCGTAGTCCAACACGCTAGTCAAGTGCGGGTTGGCAGATTTCACACACCGTTGAGCAACTATGGAGAATCTTCACGAGTGCAGGTTTCCTCATGATGTTTTCATTCAGCGAAGCAAGTGATAATTAACTTGTGATACGCACATAACTTTTGAAAATGAGAGGTGCGTTCAAGATTCGAACTCACGCTCCCATGTTCGGGACACCAACATTTGAACAACCAGGCTAACACTGCTTCACTTAGGGAATATTTATGAAATGTATGCATTTGTGAGCACTGTGGGACCTCACAATAATGTTAGTGAATACGGGGGTGAGTGTAATGCCATGTCATGATTATCCTAAAAATGTAATGTCATCAATATCTCTAAAGCGCTGACCAAAACAAAACCAGTCGTTTAATGGCGATCCTAGCCACAGGGTGGTAACAAGCCAGACAAGATTAATAGAAATATATTGTTTTTTAAATAATTACCAGGCAAATAAAGCCTTAATAGTAAATGAATAATAAATGATGTTACACATTGATATGCCTACATTAAGATTCCCTGTGTCATGGACGCCATGGACAACAGTCACAGATACCAAAACCGGGAATAAAAATTTAAACTCATCATTCAAATTTCTACCTCGCTGAGAATTGAACCCAGGACCCTTGACAGCCTGGTATGGTGACCATTGCGCCACACGGATCGTCAAATAATATTAACGACTTAATAATCTTAACCATATTACAATCTTTACCTGAAGCCTTACCACATACGTAATTGCCCTACCGGATACTCATTCGCATGCACGTCTTATAATAACCATGGTAGAAAACATTGAACGGTCTGTTTATCCGAACGCTAAAGACGTAAATCAGTAGCATATGAGTGGAGTAACGGAGAAATGTCCAGCGAACCGGTCCATCCAGATTTCACATCCAGTCAAGTGAATGGTAGCATCTGCTTTGCCTCAACACTGCAGAAAATTATGACTCATTCGTGCTGTTACTGTAATACGTTGATTTTACATTTATTTTTAGGGGACCAATTTAATGGACTACCAAAAAATACTTCGGTTCGCTAAGCTTTCCTATCAAACAAACATACTTAACAAGAAAATTATTAAATTATCGCCAAAATTAATAAAAGAAACTCAAAACATTCGAAGGACGAAAAAAACGTTAGGGGTTAAGTTAGGATATTTTGATAATCATTTACTTTATTTGGTAGTAAGTTAAACAGAAGCCTTTTTTAAACAAGCAATAATTTTATACTTACTATGTTTGCGGTTTCTATCGTAATATTATAAATCGATTTAGTTGCAAGAACGGACGGAATCGGTAGTACCTAGTGTGGGTGACCGCTAATGCCCAACGATCATTGAAGACGCGTGTTTCGGGGGGCATGTAAAGCCGTCGATACCGATTATCCTTAGATAGTAGTCTTCAAGTTACATCTAAGACCTCGAACGGTATAGAAACTATTGCCAGTACTGACTTCGCATCTCACAATACGAGGGAAACAGGACACAATCAACCGAGCTAGTGTGGGTTTGCGGACTTCAGACATCTTACGGAGAAACTATTAATATTATGGAGAACTCTCAGGTCCGCAGAGTTTCTCACAGTGCTGGCTTCACCCAATAAGTACCTAATAATTAACTTTACTAATTGTTATTATTACTATTACTAAATAATTGAATGAATACGCGTATAAGTTTTTAGAAAACTAGATTTGCGTGCAAAATCGACTTCTATACTTAAGTTCTTTTGATCAATCTTTAAACCCCTACAATACAACTGCTTTTTGATCAGAAACAGCTATTAAAACCCTAATAAATCACGTAGCCTCTGAAATACTTCTTACAAACTTCTTCTTCTTACTACTTACAAACCCTTATTATAGGCAACGATATTCGAGAAATTGTTTTCACTGGTAGGGCGTGAAAAATGCAGCTGTTATCTTCTGTGCAGAGCATGATTATATATAACGATGATAGTTAGATGATTGTCCGTGACCACGAGCGGTTTTCTCTAACGGTGGCTGCAATTAGACTGTGGATACAGTTAACGTTATGCTTTATTTGTTCCACGTCGCTCCTTATGGGTATGTTATTTGATGTAATTGCTTTCTAAGCCAACACTGGCAGTGCTAGCAGCACTGGCCGACAAAGGGTCGAAAAACATTCGATACAAAATTCAACTGTTTATAATTACTGTACGTTGATTTTGATGAATGAAGTTATTTTTTTTAATTAATGCTTATTTAGGAGATGTTGAGGTGATGTGAGTGAAACACACAGTTAAATAAAATAAAATGTTCTGTTTTTTTATTAGTTACGAAGAAACCTTTGGTTTTAATCGTAATTTATAATTTAGGGAGCACTTCGTATAAGTATCGTATGTATGTAGTGTTGGGGAACAATAAAAGATAATTTATAAAAAAAACCTCTAAATTACAAAAAAAATATTAATTGTTATAGATAGCACAATAATAGCACGTTAAATAAAAATTACTTTATAGTTGTACCTTCCCAGAAAAACTTATTAGACTTTTCGAAAAATCCAAAAAAAATTTTGCACGCTCGAACTACCCACAACGCATACTCCGGGTCAAATTCCTTCTCACGAGTAGAATGAATTTCAAATTTAAATTATTTAAGATATCTCCAACAGCCCAGACCTGGAATTAACATATATTTAATTAAAAGTGTAATTAAAATGCACTTATCTTGGGAATGTAGATACCTATTGTAAGAGGCAATCTTTAAAAACATAATTTTTCTCAAGATTCATTAATACTTTGAAGTATAATCTTATAGGACAAACATGTAATTTAAAAGTCACAACTATTAAATAACAATTTGACAAAAATGTATAATGCTAAAATGTAAATAAAGCTTAAATGGAGCGGAGAAATCACAAAAATAACAACACACGCTGAATAATTTACTCCAAATAAAAAATAAACATGCTTTCATATAATATAAAAAGTAAATAAATTGAGTACAGTTACTCACAAACACGTAGAATAAGATACAACTTAATGTCTTACGCTAATGAACGTATTCGCGTGCGCACGCTATGTGCATCTTGAGTTTTTTGTCATCTCAATACGAATGTAAAGTTTGCCGGATTCCATCGTTACGTGATACCGAACAAATAAATAATGAATGCATCTGTTGCTTAATGCAAGTTCAATAACATCAAACGGCGACCAGCAATAACTTTTCCTTAACAAAAGATGATAGAAATAAAAACTTACTTTTTCTCCGTTTAACATAAACCGGAACTTACTTAACAATTGTTACGTAAGCCTATATTTCTGAATGCATTTTTATGCATCAATTGTTCACGGATAAAAGGTATTTTAAAATTATTACATTTAACCTGGTTACCTAAATGTCCAATCAGTTCGTGATATTTCTTAATCAACTAATTTTGAAATAGGATTCTACGAGTTGGGGCACTGTTACCCTTTGTTACTTACTTTCCTTTGTTATAGTTAATAGAACTCTTTTAAGTAAAATATCAATTCGTATATCATAATAAACTTCTTTTGACTATTTTTGTTTAGTATTAACTTTATTCTGTAGATACCTATATACAAATTTGATGCTTTAGCAAGGTGATATCATAATAGTCTCTGGAGTTTCTTATGTAACAAGTGTTAGCATTTGTATAAAAATTATCCTTAAAATTTGTTGAACGTAGGCCATTGAGTTTATAAATAATTGATAGATGTTAGTTATTCTTGTCTATCTATCTATCTTTTTATTTTATTAGTAACAAAATAGTTTTATATCTTGGCCTAGCTCTAAAACTAGTCAACAAATGAACAGATAGACCATCAGATGGTCAGTGGTCAGCTCTACTGTGGACATTAGTTGCACCATAATGGTAATTTAATTTTAATTTATGTAAACGATAATCAATACTGATTTACTAATAAGCAATACTTTTCACATCAACTTTAATTTGCAACAAGGAAGTTCTAATTTAATTTTTTATCATAAGTTATAATTAACTTGAAATTAACACGTAAGTTTTTGAAAATTAGAGATGCGTGCAGGATTCGAACTAAATCCTCTGCTTTCTGGAGATCATACAAACCACTAGCCTATCACTGCTACTAACTGTCCGCGATAATAATAGTTAAATATAAAATTTAACACAATTTTACCACTTAACTGACCAGAACAGCATACACCACGATTCTCTCGGCTCTCAGTTTCGCAGTCAGCCATCCGTGTCGCACCGAGGACGTTCACATCACCCGTGGTAGCATGATCAGCATAATTATAGTCCAGAATTCTCAACAATTAGTAAAAGTGAAATGTACGTACGGACAGCCTAATTGGGAGACATCTGTAAAATTGCCTCGTCATTTTCTTGATATATTATACTGTTGTTACAGCGAAATCGTTGCAATGAACGTAATACTACACACAAATCTATAATTAAGTAAATAAATGGTCTTATACAAAATCATATATCATGCTCATCATAATCATAATCATGCTCTGTTATAGACACTTTTAACCAATTTAGGTAATTATAATTTACATTTTTCTTATGCTTCTGTCAAATATGAATTCTTACTTGTTAATCAGTGTATTGAAAATAACATTGAATAGACGTGGGCAAGAGTTTAGCACCCTAATTAACGGGAGATAATATTGTATATAATTTAATGTCGCGATGCTTGCCACGTTAATTTAAACGCATCGATTAAGACGCATTTGGCATAGCCGTTAATACTTAAAGTTTCTTTTGATGTGGAAGGATTCTAACAGACACAGGTTTAAATTTTATTTAATGTCAGATTTCATTAATACTCTTAGAGAAAATGTCATTTTTATTTTATCAACCACTCAAATGTCGTCCAAACAATATCCCAAGAAAAACAGAACTTACTTCTACAAATATTTGTGAAAAATAAATACTGCATCAGAACAAATAAAGTAACTGTAACTATATAAATATGAAGTAAATCTAAATATTACAAAGTTAGAGCGAAACTGCACAATACAAAGTATGGACGCTCCAGAAGCTATATCTAAACGAACCGGTTGTAGTGAAAATCGTATGTTACAATCCACATTGCCGTATCCGACAGCGCTGCATTTTAGGAATGTTGTTTCTCCATATAAATGCAGCGTAGTAGTACTATCGTATCGTGGCTCATATCACTGAACCAATGTTAAAGCTCCATAGATACCGAGGAAACAACAAGAAGCATGAGCGGCTTAGAGACCACAATGATCACTGGCCACCTCTAAATACGCTAGACAAAATTCTCAAAAAATGTCCGAATTGCAGGATCTTCTTCCAGATCATTTTCCCTGAATAGGCCAAAAAAATCCGAGTTTCCCCACTCAAACACACGAAAGGTTTTGGACTAGAAGCTGGGTCTGACATGAATATTGTATTCAAAATCTTCACTTATTTCACAAATAAATACTTCAATTACAGATAAATTGATTAATAGACATTATGCTTATGGGCATAAATTCTTTATAAGACTATTTGGAAACTTTAAATAAATAAACAATTTTCTTTCTTTGCAGATAAAACTTTTATTCATGACGTTATGGTCGCTGACCCACGCGGCGTATATCAGTCGGATGGCGACGGTTAACAGGATCAGAGGTCCCACTCCAATGAGACCAGGCCTCGTTCTAACCAGGCCTTGGTCCCCGCCTCGATACATCCAAGCCGCATCACACAGATCACCTTATGTGGTTTATAGAAATCTACCACACAGGTATACAGATCAAAATGAACAGTAGGTTTTTTATGTGAATAGCCGTCACACGCGCTGACACACCACACGATGGTAAAGCAGCAACGATGTGATGTCGGAAAAAGATAATAAAAGGAATAAAGTAATAACTCAAACTTCCAAACGCAACACAACTAGTCATTTAGCGGATGACCCAAGCAAGAAGTGGCCAAAGTTGGACTTAACAGAAAAAGAATAGTACCAGTTACAATATAAATGAAAATATATGTTGTGTTTAATTTTACTTCATATTGAATTAAAGGCAAATTCGAAATCTATTTAAAACATCTATTGTTATAAACCAATATGTTTAGTGACAGGACTACAAAGGACTGAATTGATGTTGTAACAGTACACCTAACTTCTGTATTTACAAAGACTTGGCTTGGTTCTAGATACGCCATGAAACACATCAATCCAGCTGCGACGCGTGGCATCTTTAGCTCACCTTGGAAGACTACAGCTCGCCTACCTCCTGTCAGTCCAATACCAGCTGTCACTCCGGATTATGAGTTCATTCGTGCGGCCTCCTCGGCAGCACCCGTGACGCATTCAGACGGTAGAAGAATTCTAAATCTTGCGCACTCATGCACGATCTTTTTTAATTTTTAGATGCACTTCATGCTTTGTATTAGTCTTTCAGTGTTCTATTGCTGATAGCTGCTGCTTCATTTCGCTTTAAGTTAAAACAGTTTTTATTTTAATATTTTCTATTTGCACTGACTGCACTTAAATGAACATTTAGTTCGTCTGTAGCTTGGATTAAGGATGTCACAGAATATGATTATGAATTCCAATTTATAATCGTGAGGGGGCCTGGTTTGACTGTTATTAGACATCAGTTTAATTTAAATACCAAATCGCAGAAGGTTACAAATTATTGGAGATAATATAATTATTGAACATCTGTTCATATTGCTTCGTTTAATGTTAAAGATTGAAACAATGTACAGTGAAATTATGACGGAAACATATTTCTATCTCTAATGTAATGATCCATAACCAATATTCTGTACTGACATCCTTCCCTCGCTACGGACGGACACAAGATGTTTCAGATTTGTTTACTTACCAGGTGCCATCCACACTATCCCAGCACCCAACCTCAGTCTCTCCGAGAAACCCATCGTGGTCGTCGATAATTTGGAGAACATCAATACAAACATTGCTATAGAAGAGGTACTTATTTATACTCAAATTTGCTTACTGAAACAAGGCTCTGAGAAAAACTAAGAATTTACGAATCCTCTTGTAATTGATGTTAAGGCCTTAATGGAATCTTCTGATACTTGAGTCCAAAAAAATCTCTTGCTGTGGTTATTACCACCTTGCGATGTAGCAAGGATAGGGCATTATACTACCCAGGGTAATCCATCCCTGGTTATAATCACCCTTCAAATATCAATTGTGATATCTTAACGTCGTGTTTTGCATACACTTTTGTAATTGGAGATATAATGAGGGAATTCTCTTCTGCTGACTTGTCATTCATAATTGTTGCCTTTATCGTTATTTGAAGTCCTTAGCCAGCGGCAATAATTAATCCTGTTCTGTAAGCTCGTTTATAGGCTTTTGATGATACTGAAAAAAAAAGTTTAGCTATCCGAAAAATATAAAAGATTTCTTTGGTCATAACTATTGTAATCTGACTTCCCATTTGGACATCGGATTGTTTTCAAAGTAAATCAGAGCTAAATTTAT
>DWPA01005422.1:0-11839 GCA_018251375.1 Calpodes ethlius
AATCATCCATAAAATGTGTAATGTTCTATGAAACATTATGATAGTAACGTTCATTATGATATGATTCTTCCATCTTCAATTTAGAAAACTGTTGTTTTTACATGTTTGGCTGTTCACCAGCAGAACGTCTTAAATCCTCTGTGATAGTATAATCAGATTGGGCGTAAAGAAATTATATTAGAGTATCTCAACAATAATCTAAACGTTCTTGAAGAAAATCTGAATATATCTGATCTGTCACGTCATAGACTGCATCGTGTCAGTTGGTAGTAACTTTCCAACTACTTTTTATCGAAGACCAACTTCAGACTACGTAATAAATGAAATTATATTTCAAGAAATAAAAAGTCAACAGTGTGATACCAGTAGGACACTTTTGATAATTAAACAGGATAAGAGACTGGATAGAATAACAAATCTGTACCCCGCGAGCGAGCCGGCGTCGTTGGTGTGTGGGTCACGCCGCCGCGCGGGAGATACTAATTACGATGGCGCGGTACCAAATATCTGCATGCTTAAAATAAATATTCCCGCGATTGCGATACTGCTACGTACAAAAAGTCAAGTATATTCTTGACGGTCCCTAGCCTAGTTGGTAGTGACGCTGCCGGCGAAACGAGAGATCCTGGGTTCGATTCCGGCCGGGGCAGATTTTTATGTGACAGATAAATATTTGTTCTCGGGTCGGGTGTTAGTGACTGTTGGTGTTTTATGAGATCTTTCGAAATCTGGACTTGAATTCTTCTATCCTCTTTATATTCTTGAAGTCTTTAAAGCACTGTTCATAACTTCTTTCATTGTCGATATATGAAGAGGAACCTCTCGCACAACAAATTACAAATTAAAATCGTGTATTTTAAAATTGTGCTAGTATTTTCGGGATATAGAAATGGTGCCATCAGTGATATACTTATATGTTCGATAATGATCATTACAGGTTGTTAAAGTAGAATCTCTAAACATTCCACCCGGAAGCTGTCAAATTTAGAAAGAGACTACGTAGTAACTATTACTATATAGTAATTCAATTTCAGCAAAAACTATTTTATCTAACATCACCTAGAATAATATTAGTAACTTAACAAACAATCGAACTGAAATGCTATTGAATAAGTCGTTTATAATGAGCACAAGCTAAAGGCCAATGACCAAGTGCATTACTAGCACTAAAGATTCTTCACCGATGCAAACTGTAAAGCGCTGCGATACAAAAAGAGCGAGCGTTCGATGCGCTAAGTGGAGATAATTAAGATGAAACCTAACTACCCTCCGGAACGCTAAATACAAGGAAAATAAAACTCCAGCTCCCTAACAAGCCTCGGACGTGTCCTGTGTGACAAGATCTTACCCTGTACTTTCCTCACGCGAACACTAAACTTCAAGCCAGTTTCAACCTTACCGTGTTACATTAAAGGTCATGTGGGATGACGTCCTGACTTCAGCGGGAAATGTCTTACTAACACGAGTCACTTAAGCTATTCTCGACTTTATCGCTCAGGTAATAAAAGTTACATAACGGGTTTCATGATTTTAAACCGGCTCGTGGACGTGTTTCGGGCAGCAAGACGATCGTAACGGATATGGTATCTTTTTGAAATTCCCTCCCTTTTCTTTTCCATCGGTTGGACATCGTTCGCGGCATGAACTGAATTTCAAAAACAATTTGTACACATCATACGAAATATTTCAAACTTCCCACGGCTATGTTACAATGTCTGTACATAAAAGTCAATTTTTGTTGATGTTGTGAAGTTTAGCCTCACAAAAAATCTTGTTGGAGAAGTTGAACTGACTGAAGAAAGAAAATCTGAACTTATTCCTTGCTCTTATATAATGTATGCGCTACCGATTGAAATGTTTCATGTCAGTACTTTTATCTTTAAAAAATACATATTTGTTTTTTTAGTATATTTTCATTATTAAGTGACATGTTGAAATTAAGAAGTATTTTTGTATTGTTAAGAACACGGTCAATATTTTTTAAAGTATTGTTAATTGTATATCTACATATAATAGTATATGCATATATATATATATATATCATGTACTTCACTGGTATGAGTTATAACGTAAAATTTTAAGTTTTCACTTTTTTCGACAGTTCCTATGATGGCTGCGATTTTTCGATATTCTTAACGTAATAAATTTGTTTGTTATAAAATAAATTGTTTCCACTTAAAAAATGTGAATTAAAATAATGTAGATTTTAACGATTTTTGATAAATAGTAAGCGTCGTTCGTCGTCGTAATGTTTAGTATGTTTAGTACATAAACACGGTCATCAAATATCTCATGGAAATGAATTATGAGTAACCTAGAATATAATTAATAACTCGTAAGCAAGAGGAAAATGAGTAACTATAAATATGTCCAAATGCCACCGGCACCACCACTATTTTATGTAACTGCAAGACTGAAATCAACTTGCATACTGTACGGGAGTGTGGTGTCACGTCGCGCAGATAACGCTGTAAATCTGCTACTACAGGGGTTAAAAGGGGAGTTAAAGTTTGTATGAATATAAAAAAGTATTTCTTCTAATGTAGGTACTTAAAACATGAAATATATTCTGCAACTTAATAATAACCCTATCATAGATTTTAGGAAATACGTAAAGGGGAAAATAGTTTATATGTTTCCAATTTTAATCCGGGCTTTACCAGCACTAGCTTGTACAGACGGTAAATAAAGTTTTACAATATTTATTTATGTGTTCCATCATACGTGTCGTACGTTAGCGTGCCACGTTTCATCAACAAGCTTATTAATTAACCCCCCAGCCCCGTGCGAACAGACATTAATTATTACAAGCAATGAATGTTATTAAGACCCTTAAACACACCCTTACGGGATAATTACACGGGAACGATGACGCGGCGTTCCGAACGCTCGGCTGCTCCGGCCGTTCGCGGGGCCCTTAATGACGTGCGCTGACTACGGCGGATATTGCGTCACGTTTCACTTTGATACTTACACTTCACCATTAAAATTTGTGGTCTGCGGTCTGACGTTGAAGTATCTCCCTTGTGAGATAGCAGAAATGGGAAACTTGTCTAGTCTGTTATTTTGTAAAAACAAAACCATTAATTTTGGTAACAAGGTATGGCGATGTTTTATCGGTCGTAGGCGATAGACCGAGATAAGAGCTCGACTCCCACTGACATTAGTTAATGGAGATAGACTCAATATACTATTAAAGTGTTCTCGAATCTTCGCTTCTCTGAGTCGGAGGGAGTTGAGCCGCGCAGCGATAAGATAAACCAGTTTCGGAGTCTTTAAACCATCGTCGCCGTCGGTTGTCGTCATTAGACAATGGCGTAAGCTTTATCAGACGTGAAAACTTCCCAAATTAAGGTTGGGTTCTTGAACAATTCGCGTTCGAATAAAAATATATTCTACGCCTACACTTATAACTCTGAGACAGTTAGTTCTTTAATAAATTGGTCTAAAGCAAAACATAACATATTCGATGGCACGTGGTAATATCGAGTACTCAGGATCGCTGACACACACACAAATGTGCTATTTTTTTGACATTGAAAAGTGATAACTATTCGGTAAAGAGAAAAAGAAGAGGAAAATATCTTTTCCATATATAGCAACATTTTTTTCTTACCAAGGTAGCCTAAAAAGGCTTCCTACTACTTATTCTAAGCGGAAAAACTAGACCAAAGTTTACCAACATTATATCACACAACTACTTATTTGGGCTGGATAAACTCATAGATTAATTAAATTTATTAAAAGCTTTTCTTAAATAGCAATGTATATTACTTTGTTAAGGTCAAATCTACTATACTAGAACTACTTCCTACTATCCTATGAAGTTAAAATTTCACACATCGCTTTGGTTCTGATTGCATTTCATTTTTATGATAGGTATGACCGGATACTTCATCTAGGGTTGTCTTCAAATGCGGGAACACCTCAACGCTGAGTAGTAGAGATGCTTAGTATTTAAGACTATTTTAAGGTGTTTTATTGTTTTAAACTATTAATTTATTTAATTCCTCAACAAAATATTGGATATACCAGATCTCAGGTTATTCGAGAGGATAGTCCTACTCGAGAATGGTTAGCGCTGTCCATAGATTTTTTCATAGAATTTGTCATAGAATATACATAACATTTGTTATATAATAAAAGTTATAGAGAAAAAGATTACAGTTCATACTACTGTAATATTGGTCAGAACTTGGCTCCGAGCAATTCTCCTTCTCCACACGTCACGAGGAAGAACTAAATACTAACCTAGATGAAGTGGGTAGGAAATTTATTCAAACGCCCACCTGGCTTTCTGTCTCTTTTACATGAGTACATAGAACATACAGAGAGAGAGCGCGCTATGTATAATCAACTTTATCGTGTATCTAAAACATGATGTAGCAATGTACGTATATAAATTTCAACTTTACAAAACATTTATTGTATAATTACGACATAAATAAATGAAGTCTAAGGGTTACTTATTTATTTGCTCAACGATAAATTGTATGATAAATCATAACAGTAACAGTTTAAGAACAGCTAAAACCATAAAGTGATATAAATTATATTACACTTATCTTTTTTATACTCGGTTACTTATGTTAAACACACGATATGTGAGAACAACCTAGTCACCATCAGGTGGTAAGTTAACTATTCACATAAAAAGTATTTGAAATGTGTGAGTAAAATAACTACCAGTAAAATCCTACACACATTCAGTCCCTAGAGTAACGTATTAGGAAAATACAAAGCATTCGAGCATTCGTACAAAGCTTGGTCTCTGTGGAATATCTTCACTCATGAGCGTTCACAGCGGAGTAAAATGCAAAATTTCTCTCCTGCGTTTCCCCTGGGAGCGAGTTCGGTAAGCGAATTTATAGCTTAAATAAACTTTCTAAAATTGATCCCACTGTTCACTTAATAAAACCATAAGATATAAGAATAAAGTTGTTGCTGGCACGATGAGAGATACTGGTCCGATCTCTCTGTAGAAATGTTGGGGAAATTCAAAAATGCCGAATCGCCGATGGAAATTGTACGGGCGATATAATTCTGGATCACAATTATACGACATTATTTAAAGACATTTCGCTAGCTCATTTCTGATTCTGAGTTGTACTAAAATTTTATAATGTTGTCATATAGGTCAGTGACCAGTGGCCTCCGATCATGAACAGTCGAGTACGAACTCCCCCTGACATGGTCATCTAGTCTGGCGGTAAACCGGTTTCTGTTTTTTCGGGTAATTATCATTATCAGGTCGCTTAATACCCAAACGAAGACCACTTATCGATTTGGCATTCCCTTTGTCATGTTGGCGACAGATATTTATCATAAAGGTTCATGTCAAAGATGTCCACGTCACAGGCACACAGCGCTCAGGAACAGGCCCCCACCCCGACGTGAGTAAATTGAAGATAATCTCGTCAACTCGACGCAGGTACACACTAACGATTAAACTTTAAGGTCCTAAGATTACAAAATCATATTAGACGAGCGCGTACAATTAATTTGTAAGTTACGTGCTTACGTGTAACGTAACTTCTGGCCCGTAATTCTGCGCCCGTAATCCGGAGCCCGTAATCCTGTGCCGTAATCTCGCGGTCACAATCGTCCCGCCGGCTCCGGCTCCGTCGATCCCTCCGATCCCGGGACAGTAATCTCACAAATTACACTCACGTGCCCAACTCTGTGGGACCTTCATAGCCGATCTATGTACAGAGATTCTAAATCGAACTCCTTTAGGTTAAGAGGACTAATATTAGTTATATAGTAACACTTGACTTAGTAATAGAGATAATAGATTAATAGACTAGACAATTTTCCATAATTTTCTTATAGGTGTGTAAATTTTTTTTACTTGTAATTAGTCAGCGTGATGAACTTTGGCATGTAGCCCTCACATTATGAGAGAAGACCCGCTCCTATCACTGGGATAGTTTTGAGCTGTGCTGATGAGATTCTATTGTAGAAAAACGGGTGAGTGAACAATTTTCTTGAATAAATAAAAATGAAAAGACATTGCACCTCGTTAATGCCTACTGGAAGTACTACATTAATATTTCTTTGGAAAAGGAGGCTCGAGTTATCGAATTAAAACTTAAGTGCTTAATGTGCTACGTCGCAGCGGCGCCATCGCATTCAATTTTCTTTTCGTAGTCATCCGCCGCGCCGCCGACAACACTAACTCCAAGGATCTGGTGTAGTTACCGTTTCATACGTCAACACACCTTGAGCCACGGGTTCACTTAGACAATGCTTATCTAGTGTACACGGCACCACGGTGTTCTAGTACAAGCAAACCTAGCCGAGTTGTAACAACGTCTACTTCATTCATTTATTAAAGCTTTTTTATCCATAAACAGCCAATAAAGTGATAGTGGTTCGAACGTTGCTTTCCTAAACGTGGGTGCATGAGTTCGAATCTAGCATGCACCTCTAATTTTTAAAAATGTATGTGCGTATATCAGTGAAGAAAAACATCGTGAGGAAACCTGCACACTCGAGAGTTATCCATAATATTCTCGAAGGTGTGTAATTTCTACCAATCAGCATTTGGCCAGCGTCCTAAATTCTGGATGAGCAGTTTTAAAGAACACATGTACATACTATATACACAAAATACATGCAAATACATACAATATGCCTACACAAAAAAACACTCTTATACAAATGATTGAGATGCAGACTCAAATGGTGTCAATGACGATCTAGAAAAGGTCAAAAGCTCGTTTTCAATGTTTTTGTACCAGCAGGTCTTATGATACAGTCGGAAAGCGTATTCCAAAGACTTTCAAAGCATCATGCTAATATCCTGTTTGATTGAAATTATTGACTTGTATTTATAGTAACAAATTTTAACTTTTGCAACATGGATGCGCTAAAGACCAGCGGACGGCCTCGAGGGAGCGTCCCGGCCGTTCGCTATATAAGTTTTTCATACCCACGTCACTGCTGAGTGACAAGAATAATGTATTTACCATCTCGCACCCTTAAAGTAATAAATAGGGTGACGTACTGGAAAATATGCTCTCTATAACAGTGTAAGATATAGCTGTACACACCATATTTGTTTAATAGCCCACTGCCGAGGAAGAGTTTTGCTTTTCTCACGTATCTTGTATGTACTTTTCTTTGTTACCTCGTATATTCCAAACGACTGGTTGCATTTCCACAGACAATGTATTGTTATATTCGTCTTAATAACCCAAGAGTCTTTAGATAGGTGATTGAAAAAAAATGACGGATTTGGGGCATGAAATAGAAATACATTATTAAAAAAATTAACCAAACCTATCGATTGAGTAGAGAATCAAAATAGAGGAAACTAAAAGTAATAATAAATTGGGTTAAGAAGTTATTGAAAACGTAAATATATAACATATTTGTGTCCGTTTATTCGTAACTTATATTTAAAATGATGCATATAAATTGTTTTGTTTATTTATCTTCATTTGGGATCAAAAGGGTTGGATGGAGCAAATATGTCAAGTTCGATACCATATGAAAGGCTTTTCTTTCCTCCGAAAAATGTACTGGGATACTAAAAAGATAAAAATTAAGTAAATAATTTAAAAAAATCAAAACCCCAACTAAGAAAAAAAGCAATTTAAAACGATTATACTACAAAAAACAAAACAAGATTGAAAATGAAAACAAAATCAAAGTTAAACACAACACATACAAAATAAACACGCAACCCTTAACTTCAGTTTAATGGACTATGCCACGATCTGATATTAGTCATTCTTGATATTTGGCTTGTACGGAGGTACCCTCGGGAGTACTGAGGTATGGATATCTTCATTTTAGGGTCGACAACCGTGTCAATAGACTGAAACCAAGTTACGAAAGTCAAAACGTACTGTACAGGTACTACGCGAATCTTTACAAATATGCGTCCTGTACACACGGCACGCATGTTTACTCGCCCGTATTAAGGCGCCCATCACAAACTCAAACAATGTCCGCACACAAATCACTCTCGAACCACTCGATAATATTTGGCTCAAATTGTCCCATACGTTGCGTATCGCAAATGCCTACCGAACATCTTTTGGCATAGAAATTTGCGCAATACCGAACCTTCTGTCTTTACCTTAAGTATCCCAAGGTCGTGCTTGGTGTGCGATTTTTCTCGAAGGGACACAATCGGGTGGTTGTTTGCATATGTAAACTGTTTGTGGAATCGACTCTTTCACACTGGGGTTTCTTACATGTGAGACTTAATATAGATTTCACGTGGCAGATTGACTTCTAATGGATTTGCATATGGAGATGCAATAAAAATGTAGTATTTATAAATAATTTCGCCATAAAGTTCCTTAAGCAATTGTAATATAAGATCAGCGAAGGGCGTGCCGGGCTACGTGCAATGTAGGGTTATGAAACTGTCAGTTATAGTATATAAGTAAATTATTACTCGTTAACTCGCTCAATCTACGTTATATCTGTATCGTTTTTCACATTTCTAATGCTAAGTATTTACTTGACATTTAGTTATTTTATCACTCACTGTATGTTCATGCTAAAGCTTAATTTAAAATTACAAAATTAAACTACACAAGAATTTTTTTATGCTCGGGAACCTTTAGTGTGACCGCAGAAATATTTTTAACAGTTTAATATTTTTTCTTTCTCGCCTGGAAATATCTCCACACCCCTGTTTTAGCAAATCGTTGACATTTAGAAATCGAAAACCTTTTTGTTAGCTCATTTTATGAACCAGTAGAGAGAAACTAGATAGTGGAGAAAAGAAGTAAATTAATACATATGTAATAAAAAATAATCATTTTATAATTAACTGAATTGTATTCTAGAGAAGACTTACGACAAATTAAATTATTTTATTGTACGTACAAAAGGGCATGTTTAAAGCGCTAGTGTTAAAGCCGTGTCTATTCGAGTGGCGGTTCAGATTTGACGCGGGTATGAGCGGTCAACCGGCCGGGGTTTTAATTGCTTTTTCAATACTGTGTGGATAACCGGCCGTTTCAAAACAAATCTCGTTTCATCATGTAAATAAATATCAGTGTTGATGAATTTTCTATTCAACTGTAATTGGAGCTACTGTAGAAATATTTTATTTGAGAGGAACTAACGAATAAATAAATAAACACGAGTGAATGCTTACTCATAGCTCACATCACTATGCTACACAATATCTTGTGGTGCCGTGGGAAAAAGTATTTTTCATCATTATTAACGTCTACGATCCGAGAATCATTTATCTGTCATAGCTGGGAATCGAATCCCGGAGGATTTTTTCTTACGAACTAGACTATAGGTACATACTAGACTGGTACATTGTAAAATAATTTTATTCAAGAAATGAAAAGATTAAAGAAAACTTCGCATCGTATGACAGTGAAATTAAGGAGCTACTGGCTTCGATCGAAGCTATTCAAATTATTATAAATAATAACTATATATTCAATTATATTAAATTATAACTATATAATATAATATTGCATAGATATGCAACAGAAACGATCGAAGTCCGACGGCTTGCGACGGACATAACTGATCCAGTTAAGTTACTTGACACCTAATTTCACTTTTGAGCACTTCTGTACATCGTAGTACACGGTATAGTTTCAGGCCTATTATATAGTTGAAAATCAGTCGTAATACCACGTAATACAATGTGCTTTTAGAGGACATTAGAACATTTACGTGGAATTAAATACTAACACCTTCTGAATGTGTATTCAGTCAGATCGCTTCAGTCATGAGAGAAGCCTCACATTGTACAGTGGATCGCAATTGAAGTACTCGTAAAATACAGTCGTTAGTATCTACTCTTATGTCATGTAAAGTTTAGAACATGCTATCAAATGAGCTTCGCTGTATTGAGTTTGTCTTATGAATATAATGTGTCATGTCGGCATTAAGGCAAGAGATGGTAAACAATCTTGACGGAGAAAAAATCTATGTCCAACCTTATTACACGAAAGTATTGTTTAAAAAATGTTTGCAAGTTATTTTATTGCGAACTTAAGTTTCGTGTTCGTTCCATATGTCAAAACAAATTGCATTCCAGCTTCTCATAACCAAATGGAACTTCTCACTTGTTTGCAATTTCAATGACGACAAATTTGAATAAACTTCTTTTAGTGACATATATATCTCTTTTATTCCCGCCACCGCCTGCGACCTATTTCAAAATGAAAGAATAACAAATGAATGCCTGAATGTACCTCTAACCTCATTTTAATAGAGCGCCTACTAACTCAATGCAAACAAAATAAATGTGTCACGCACACATTTACATTTTTATACCAATGTACATTACGTTGTGTGCTTACTTTTTTAAATTGCCTGAAAGACGGCTGCACGGAAATTTTGTTGAAATGTCACCCGCCCAATTCACCTACTTGCTTAACACGATCGATCACTCACAGTTGAAACAAGCTGTAGATTGTAGACCATAATATCATTGTGTAACTTTAGTTGGTACTGAAGAACAGTGGACCTCGCTCAGTACGACCTGTTCCGCCAAGATTCAATAGCTGCGACATCGTTGTATAGCAACAGTTTTGAATTGTACACAAATTTCTTATACTTTTAATTGTGACGAAATAAACGTTTCTCTTCTCCTTCAAAAGACGATGCATACATATTTTTTGGCGTAAGACTTTATTTTAGTTCCTAGTTCTAGATATAAAGCCGGTTCCACGAGCGCACTGAAAGCGTCCTTCAGGCTCGCGCTGGCATTTAATTTCTCAACGCTAATGCGTCTCCCCCATTAAAATCTCAACTGTCCCGTATCTGGAGCCTTTGTCGTAAACAGAGCCTAATCTCCGCTCCGTGCATGGAGTACGCTGAGTATCAGATTTGCGTCTACACTGGGTACGATAACATAGGGGGGCCTTGAGGGATACATCTCGGAAACTCGAGGAAGCCAGAGGAAAGTTTATTTAAGTTGCGAGAAATTTATCAAGCAAAGCGATGTGTTTATTTGACTAACGACATCATTTGCGTTGTAGTACGAGCGAAGGAAATTAAGCATTAATTACGTTTTCATACTAGAAACGCAGTACCTATACACTATTTAATAAAGACGTGATGTATGTGAACTTAATTCTTTTGTAGCCAGTGTTAAAGGGACTACATACGTAAACAAATGAAAGTAGAGTATGACGTAAGAATCAAACACTCATAGACTGTGGTCATCTTGTGGTATCACACGGGAGCGACCGGGGCTAGCATTAGCCGGCGCGGTCGCCGATCGGTAATTTAATGGATGACCGCTTGCGGCAAATGCTTCGAAAGCACGTTAAACTGTTCCCCCTGTGGTAAGTTCCGACATTCGGATTGGATTAAAAAAGTCTTTCTATAAATTTTTCCTCAGTCAATCCGAATCTTAATAGTTATCGCTCTTATTCGGGAGCATAGGTACATGGGCAGCATCACCGTTTATTGCTGAAATCCGGTTACAGAATATTTTTTCTTTCTTGACTAGCAACGCGTTGTGATGTCTATAGTGGTACTGATTAGGTTTGATCGGTTACTTACGTTAAAAAGTACGAAGTAATACATGAATTAATATTCGTAACATTTACAATCGATGAAAAAAATGTTCAAAATTTTTTTACGATCTCATAAATAAAAAAGGTCTTCAACATTTTATTTTATAGAATTACAAAACAAACAAAACTTGGATCTCCGCGGCTCGCGGCTCGCGGCGCGGGGCGGGCCCGTCGCCGGGGGCTACGAGTTCGGAACAACTTACAAATTGAATCTTTCAAAGACACGTCAAAGGTATTCTAAAACTGAACATTTGCAAAGTAATCGGTGAACCGTTAACTTATTTTTAAAGAAAATTTGACGTGACACGTGACTCGGG